>LUCG01223803.1:0-26142 GCA_001633085.1 Carthamus tinctorius
AACGTGGGACAGTGAGTTTTGTCCCGTCCCGTCCTGTCATGTCCCACGTACCAAACGCAGCCTTAGAGATTTCAACATAATTATATTATTATACTTTTCTATAATTTTATCTATCATACCAATAAACTTTTTAACACTTTTATAGGATAATAATTAAAAAATCATTTATTTCCTTATCACATCAAGTCTAGAGAATTATTTAAAACTGAACTTTTATCTTATTTTATTTTTAATTTTTAATAATAATAATAATGTAGAAAACCTATTGAAGCATAAAAAGTCAAAACTGCTAATTATTTTCATTCTCTTTTAGACCATTCCATCTCCAAGTTTTTCCCTCTTCCACTCATTATTTTCCATCTAAATCTAAATTAAAAATCCACGATTTCAATGAAAAACAATCTGTTAAACCGAACACCTTCTAAAAAATAGCAAGTTCTAAGAAATTTGTTTAGCCAAAATAGTCGGTACCAATACAATCTGATTCGGTACTTAATACTTCATCAATACGAGTTGACTTGAAATCAAAATTGACGGGACTAAATCAAGAACTCAAAAAACAAAATGCAAAAAAGTAATTGCCAATCGTCCACCATATAATGTCTAACCTAATTATTCAGGTAAGGCTATACCGTTCCATTTACTGTTCTTTGGAATTTAAAATCTAAACCACATACGTTTCTTGTTGTTTAATGAACCATTGGAAGCTACTTAATTCGAAGCAGTTGTAACAAACACAGTACATCCCACATGAAGTAAAGACTACAGGTCTAGAAAGGCTAAGATGTCTCAAAAAGACCATATTAGTTATAATAGATCCAATAAGGCAATAAATCCCACATGAAGTAAGGACTGTAGGGTCTTGGAAAGGTAAGATGTATGCAGATCTTACATCTTCCTTAAAGAGGTCATAGCAGTTATAACGAACCCAATATATCCCATATGAAGTAAAGTTTATAGGGTCTGGAAAAGATAAGATGTATGCAGATCTTCGATCTTAACTCAAAGAAATCGTTGCCATTATAACAAATCCTATAGATACCACATGAAGTAAAGACCATAGGGTCTAGAAAAGGTAAGATGTATGCAAATCTTATATCTACCTTAAAGAGACCACATGGGTTATAAAGAACCTAGTAAATCCCACATGAAGTAAAAGACTAGCAGATCTTACATCTAACTCAAAGAGATCATAACAGTTGTGACAAACCTAGTAAATCCCACAACAGAATGGACCGGACCTTATATCAACTTCAACGAGAACATAACAATTATAACCCATTCACAATTAATGCAATAAGGTTGTTCATCTTCTCCCATATTTTTGCCAAAGCTTTTCTAGACGATCCGAGAAACCACATACGGAAGATAACAAAAAGACGACCCACATTATTCATATGATAACAACAATCAATGGTCGCGAGTCCTGAGCCAAAAATAGCGTATACCCAAATGTTTTTCTATCAATGCAAGTTGTGAGAAACAACTAACCAACATGGTTTTTTTTAACTTGTTCATGTATTTTAAAGGTTGGTCTTTGGTTTACCAGCCGCAGCAATACGCCTTGTGACTGATCGCATGGTCACAAATTCCTCCGCGGATGAAGGGTGTATCCCCACCTATAAAAGATGACCAAACTTTCATTACAATGGGAGAAATGGAAACATGGCATGCGTGTTCTGATAAAGGGTTACTGGCTCAGTGGTACCTGAGTTACTGGTAGAGCCCGACCTCCACAGAGGTCAAGGGTTCAAACCTCACCATAGACGAGGAGTGTGTGTGTGTGTGTATGTGTGTGTGTGGGTGAGATGAAGACCACGAGGGCCGCANGTCTAAGCTCACCGTGCTATCGAATTGCGCTTTGGTTGCTCCACATTTGAGTGCAATAGCAATTCCCTACGAAATATGAACGTATGAAAACAAAATACCAAAGACAACGAACACAATATATCTGAGATGCGCTAGAGCTGTGCATATAAACAAGTATACGAGCCACTTTTGTGTTTTTTAACCCTCTTGTGAATCTATAGATATTTAAGGCCAAAATGCAATGGAGTTCGCCTTTGGTTTCTAGTTAGTGTAATGGGTAAAAAATTCGTCGTAGTATAACAAACGTTCAATTCTTCCTATTTTGTACCCATTTTGACCGCTAACTGCTAAATTTTGCAACTACTCAGTACGTTAACGACAAGTTGTCAAGTAATATTGTAATTCTTAATCACCTAAAAAATGTCATATCACAAGGGAGGGGTATGAAAAAGGAAGAATTGTACGATTGTTAGAGATTGAGGAAATAATTCCATTGTTACACTGAATAAGAACTATAGCAACGTCATTACATTTTGATGCATTTTACCCTCTTTTGTTTTTGACCTTCTTACTATATTTTTCTTCCTAAGAATTTTAGTTGATGTTCTAAAGAGTGTATATTTCAACTATATGCTTAATCAAGAAAAACCAAAGGAAGACTATGTCTTATGATGAGCCGGTCTCAAACCTCGGTTTTCTCAGCTCTTTAAGCACAAACCGATCCCGACCATACCATCTTTTCCCCCCCGGATTGACTCAAATAAATCCCTACTAACATCCAAAATTCATCTAGAAGCATCAAGAGTGATTGAAGTTACCTGCATAATTTCTGCTGCATCTGGCCCACACATTGACGCACCAATAACTTTATCGGTCTCCGCACTGACAATAAGCTTCATGAGTGTCTTCTCTTGCCGTCTGTGAATGTAGAGATGCAGATAGAGTTGAATACAACAAGTATCAAACAAGGTAGAAAAGTGCAAAACTAAAAGCTCCATTCAATTGCAATATTCCAATTTTCATCTTGCTGGTTGCATTCATGGGACCACGAAGATAAAGAAATGGAGGATGCCGAAATTGCACATATTTACGTACCCAGATATGGAGTTCTTCATAGGATTAAATGTTGATGTGAACACCAAAATATCTCCTTGAGCTTTCTCTATGGCCTCTTCTTCACTTACTCCAACAACAGAGAGAGGTGGGATGCTGAAATGGCAGAATATATATTTGTTATAAGAATGTAAATGTAATCAGATGTATCAGAATCTGGAATACTTCTAGCTTTTCCGTTCTAATGCGCTCCCCAATGACCATATTGCATCCAAGGGCCAAGGCTCCATGGCTTTGCAAGGGTTTCGGAGGAACGTCTTCGTAAGTAGTCTTTCCCTTCCATTTTTGGCCACAAATAGTTACCATGGACCACCGTTCTGGTATTGAACCACACAAACCCAGTAGAGGTTGCCAAAAATCGGTCCCAGTCCCAAACAGTGATCCCATAACTGAACTCGGTCCCAGGCCAAATACGAAGCTCCGGTCAAGCTATTTATAAGGCCCAGTTATGAGGACCGGTCCTGGGCTGAGCCCAAATCGGTCCCACTTTTTTTATTTAAAAATTGGTTTTTAACTTATAAAATAATACTTTTTGAAGAATTTGGTCAATCAATTACACTTAACAAATATAATTTTTTTCTAATTGGGTCAATCCAATACACTAGAAAAATATGTTTTTGTTATTGGTCAATCAAATATGTTTTAGAATATTTAATTGGTCAACAGAATACACTAAAAATACATTTTTATTATAATACACTTATTGAAAAAGATTAAAAATACATTTTGGTCTTCAACCAAATAAATTTACAAATACATTTAAAAATAAATTTTAAATAAAAAATCGGGCCGGGCCGGGCCTTGATTTCCGCCTAAAAGTGTAACCAGTTAAGGACCGCAGGTCCCAAATGGTCCTTGGGTGGGCCGGACCAATCTGGCCAATTCTAAACCCAGTAAGTCCCACCCGGAGATGGGGTCTAGGGGGTGGGCTACATGCAAACCTGGCCTCTACCTCAAGATTAGAACGGCCATTTCCGCCAAGCCCCAGCTTGGGCAAATTGTGGGAAAATAAAGGGTGAAGCTTGCTTAAAAAGTTTGCAGAGAAATAACGTAAGAACTTGAAAATACGAAAGATGGTGGTAAAAAGTGAAAATGAGTTAGAAGTAAGCAATAACAGGCAGGAGCAGGTACGGTAAAACATAAACAAGGTAGGAACTTTTTGCATTTTTGCTCGAGCACCAAGACTAGAACAAAAAGGCCAGACTACTAACCGCTCGGAAAAAGTAAATTGGTGAATTTTAGGTCTGCCCAAAAAAAGAAAGAGAAGTTCAAGAAGGGGATGATCTGTTACCAGAAAACGGCACAAGGTATATTGCTGTAGTCAGGCTTGCTAGGTTCATTACCGAAGACTGTTTTCTGTAAGCACAAGAGAAATTATGTCAACATTTTTCTCTTCAAAATGTACTAGAATATATGCAACAGTTCTCTGTCTCCTTCAATCCATAATTACCTATTTCCACGTAGGTGATCATTACAACATATTGATAGCATTTATTCAGGTTCAGAAAATTTCTATATTGAGTATATTTTAGATGTTGGACTAATAGTCAGAGCACTTTCATTAAACTATGCACCCATCAAAAATTGCATTTATTTTGGGACAGATGCATAACATAAAAGAACAATCAATCAGTTCAGAATAAAACTCAAGAGCAGAACTCATAGAAGGTCAAAATCACGTACAGCGAACAAAGTCCCTTCCATCAAGGCGACTGGAGTAAGATTCATACGATTGGTGGCATCACCTATGGCCCAAATGCTAGGCACATTGGTGCGAGAGAACTCATCAACCTGCATTGCGGAACACCAAAAGGAAGAGAGATATCAAAATACAGAACCAATTACATCAGTGTCTAGAAACTTCTCTCTTTACAGACACACACACATGCATATAATATATATATAGAGGAAAGATCAAATGTGAACTCAATTTTGGTTGTGAACATGAGGACGAATCTCAGCCACTCATCCGGTCAATAAAGGCGGCTTTGACCGGGTCCCCTTCTTTAATAATCTCCACNCGTGGCTGAGATTCGCACAACCAAAATTGAGTTCACATTTGAACCTGGCCCTATATATATATATATATCCCAATGCAAGTGATTTGGACTACATTATCTTCGTATCTTTATGAAAGAGCAAACTGTGAAACTAATCTCGCAAATCCACACTGCTTGAGGTCTTAAATATGCTCCGGCTAACAATATAACATGGATAAATTGCATAAGTTACGAATTTTACTGGCACGCTGCTTACTTTATTAAGCATTAGTAACATATGTTGCTTCTATAATGTTTCATTAATGGAGTATACGAGTATGATTCCCTTCATCCTAAAAGGAATTCAACAATTTCCTTCCAGGATTTCCCAACATAAAGTCAACTTTCCTTTTTTGGCAAAATGTTAATCCAAAAATCTCTCTTTTGCCCTTCTAGTTTCATCACAAAGTATTGATAACATTGATGTTGGTCCACAAGACTCATCTGCTTTGTCATCATTGAGGGGTATTTCAGATATTGTTAATAGCCAATCACTTCATCAAACAACATGCCTAGAAAAACGTTTCGTTTCGTTTGGGACCAGGAGAGTGTTATATATTATATCAGCAAAAGTGAAACTCAGATGTTTGAACCACTTAAAGGGAGGTATCTCTAAAATGACTAAATGAGTATATCACCATGAGATTTTGAACCACTTAAAGGCATCAAAGCCACAGGGGACATCAGAATCAGATGTTTATCTTATTCCTTATTTCAACCATCAACAAAACAAAACTTAGGGAAATAAAGTTAAGGGTTTATAAAAAGAACCTTCACTGCTCCTGCACTGTCAACTTCAACACCTACGGCTTGCAAATTTAACCTCTTTGTATTAGGGAGCCGCCCTGCAACGAAGGAAGAAAAAATGTAACATATGGCAATAAATGAGCAAGCAAAATCTTACAGACAGATGATTTTTATTCACCATTTTAGTATCTTGGAGAATTTCCAAGCATATGAGCAAGAATGTAGAATGATTATACAGCTCGGTTTTGTACTTTGTAGTAAGAAAATGAAGATATGTTTGCTTCAAGAATATGGATACACACTAAATTCCCCTTTAGCGCCATAAAGCAAAACACACACACACACACATATGTATATATATGCCTTCTATATTTTGAGAGAGGGGCACCTTTCAGAGGCTTAAGGAACAATACACTAATTTTAACTCTTATTGGATATACTATATACCGAGTTACACTGTTCTACCCTTATATCAGGGAGTGCTAACAGATGTTTAAGAAAAAAGTATGGAACCTTTAACTCTCAGTTTTAGTTATGGAGGCGTATTCATGATGCTACACATAAGATTGGTGTTGATATGGATGCGAAAGTAGCTGTAAGCATGTCCGGCACAAAAGTACTTAGGAAGCATTTTACATCATTTGGGATCAATGATAGAGTGATTGATGAGGATTTTAACCACATGATTGATGGGGTGAAAGAAAATGGTGATAAGCATCAAGTGCCTTAAAAGTCGCCATGGATGTGAAAGCCAAGTTCAATAGGACAGTGGTGAAACCATTGAGTAATGGGGTAAAATGTTTGGGTTACCCAAAAGAAAGCATGTACCGAGTACTAACAGAAACACAAACAGCGAAGTATATTGGTGGCCACACAACAAGAGATAGAATTAGGAAAGATGATATATGATACGAGAGGTTTGGGTGCCACTGCTTGAAGGGAGACGAAAGCAACAACTACAATATACACATTTACCAAAAGTAGATAGCTCGCAGAGATGGGGGTCAGCCAAGATTTAATATGGGAGTAAAAAGGATTTCAGCAAGTTAACTATATTGGAGTAAAATGTTTGTTGTTGACTTCTTGTAAAGTACAAGATGCCATTATTTTGACTCCTTTGATACTTTAAGATTGCATAGGACACTAAGAAACATCACACTCAAAAATGGGTAAATAATAAACTACAGTTATATCAAATGGCTGAGAATGTCATTCAAGTCAACCAGAAAAAAGAACTGCTACAAGTTAGCGGTCATACAAATTGTACAAAAAAATCTGGATCTAATCAATGTTATCATCTTCAGGAGAGCTAAGAGTCATGAAATTACCAGTGGCGAAAAGTACAGCATCTGCCATTAATTCTTCACCATGATCTGTAGTAACTTTTATGCCATCCTCCGTTTTGACCAGCTGAAACATATGGATCCGATTTAAACCACTGGAAAGAATCAGGAAAGATAATGTGGTATATCAATAATTAGTTGAACTAAGAGAACCTCAGTCAAGTTAGTCTGTGGGTGCAAAATTATGCCTCTTCCTTCCAGATTTCTTGCAACCAGAGCTCTCATTTCATCATCAAAACCCCTGTGCAATGATAATTTCATCAAAAAGGCAGTCTTGGAAAAGTTAACAGAAAACGTCAATTTGGCTAAAACAGGGCCGGTCATAACTGAGATGAAGTCAAATATTCATACAGGACAAAAATGTCTGGAAAGGGAAGAATAAACAAAACTTTTTAAAGGTTCCCATAACCTTAATGGAAGTTCCTTTCTGAAGCATAGATTCACTGTGGAGCCCATCCCACGCCATATTGAAGCAAACTCAACAGCAATATACCTGATCAGATATAAGAATTAGTCGTCCTGTGAGGATGCTAAACTAAAAACATACAGGAATTATAGGATGAAGGCGGCAACACACCCTCCCCCAAGTATAACAACGCGCTTTGGTAACTCCTCCAAACTCAACGCCTCATCTGAGGTTATAGCCAACTCCTAAATTGACAAGCACAAACGAAAAAGAACATAATTTTAATACTGTATCAGAAAATGGGATGTGAAAACAAACTTGAATGGAATACTTTGCATGCATAAGAATTGGGTTATTTAACAGAAGTTAAGGAACTACATAACCAGTTGTTAACAAAGTAAGCAATTGCTCAATTTCCCATCAAGAAAAACAATTTCAAGATTTTACCTGCCCAGGAATAGCTACACGTGCCGCCCTGCTACCAGTTGCTATCAGTATGTGCTTTGCTGTATAGGACAGTTTAGTGCCATCCAATTGTATCACTTCCACTTCATTAGGGCCCACGATTCTCCCCTCCCCTTCAAACAGTTTCACTCCCGCATTTGAAAGTAAGCGCTTGTATATCCCATTTAGCCTCAGTATTTCCTCAGTCTGCAATAAAATATGTATGTGATGAAGAAACACTACCCTGCCAGTTGCCCTATATATTATATGGAATCCAGAAATTATTATTATGAGTTCTTAACAAGATTTCATAGTAGTGTAGGCTCTTCCATTGTTACATGTAGAGAAAACAAAATTATTATAACATGTTCCAACACAAAGAGAAGGGTAAAAATATTCAGGTTGGATATATCTAGTTCTCCATTTTGGATCCCTGTGATAAAAAGAAAAGGATGATCATTCAACCATCATTGCAAGAATTCAACATACAGGATTTGTCTTCTCCGAGTAGCAAAGGGTTTATGGAAGACATCAAACAACAGGATTAATACCAAATGCAGTGAGTGGCTAAAATAAGATGACAGCAGAAGAGCCAAATTTACTATATGTACTATTTAACCCGCTTAACTTAATGGAAATGAAAAAGTAGGCATTAAAAGAGTGAAATAAAAATGATTTACAACTAAAGCTGTTACTATTGGTAAGAGAAAGAAAGAGCTTTACTAGAGGTCTTACTAACCCAAGTAATTTAAGGCAAGAAAAAAATAGAAATAAAAATGGTGAAATAAGAAATGAATTACAACAAAAGCGGATCCTGTTAGTTAGAACATATCTGAGCTAAAACAAAATACCCACTGAAGTTTAAAACAGACCTTCTTGTGCAGTAACTTTTTCCAATCAAAATCAATCTTCTCATTCACTTGCCATCCATATTCCCTTGAATCCTATACACATAGAAACAGAGTGAGTAAATTTTTATTTCTCTATTGGAATTGCTAATGAAAAGAAGAGATAAATAATTTCCATGGAATAGCATTTGGATACCAAAAATATCCAGAGAAATAAAACCATCTCTGCCTAAAAGGTAAATACAATGCCGTTGAAGGTACAAAAAATTCTAGACAAATAAAACTTCACAGTTTGCCATATGTGCGTAAAATACCTTTAAGTTTTGCAATTATGTGCAAGGCGGTGGAACCTTGAAGCACAATAACAAACAAGCTTTATCTCCCAAACTAGTTGTCTAGGCTAAAAATAAAAACCAAAAGAAAATATAAAATGTAAACCCAAGAGCCAACAAAAAAAGGTGAAACACCCTTAAAGGTTCAGTCACAGGAATGGCATCGGTCCATGCGCTCCTATCTAAGATCCAGCCCACTCATGCAAATCACTCTCAATTGCTTTTCCTGTCAAATTCTTGGCCCACCTCAGCCTCTCCTCACAATTCCATCTTGGTGTAAACCTCATTCCAACCAAATCATTTAAATGTCTAGGATAGACAGCTAGAGATAATCAAGCCACCTGAAATGATGTTGTCTAAGCGTCACCTCTGTGGTTACCACCTGAACTTTCTCCAATATATTCTTGTTTTTACTCCTACCCTCATTTGGTGACCATACATGCACACCTCCAAGATTCTACTACAATCATTGTTTGTACATGTCGTCTTTTGGTGACCCAGCATTTTGCCTCATTTGGTGGCCATACGAGCACCTGAAATGATGTTTCCTACTATCCTTTTATACATTTGCAATCTTGTCTAAGTCGATAAAAGATTTAAAAAAGGAGTCCATCGAAAAAAAAGACCAACATGATATCAAAATGATTGAAAACAAAACAAAAGGTAAATGAGATATACCAATTACCAAGTGACAGAAGAAAAAAAAGGATGTATAAAACACATCAAGGAACTTTTCAATTTCCATTGCACTATGACCTTTGTCTCAACTACTCACACTGTCTGCTAGTTCTACCAAACTAACAACAGCACCAAGAGAACTTTAACAAAGGATCCAGTATTTTCGAAACCGTCCCTTTCAGTATTTTCTAGTAGAAGCTAAATATTACCTGAATTTCAGGCCCAAAGCTTGCTCCGTAGACCAGAATCTTTTTAGGAACGCACCCGCGAATCACACATCTGCGCCACATGTAAACATTACAACAATGCACCATTATAGAAGTCAGAAGGTGTATGATTCTCAACCAGAGATGCGTGGATGCTTAGTCGCATAACACAACTGCTGCTCAAGCATCACCTCAAACTAATATCCAAATAAATATGAAATTTATGTTAAATAATAGATATATCACTATAGGTACCACATGAGACAAAGAGTTGACAACTTACGTTCCTCCAACACCTCCTATGACTTCTGAGCTGACTGGATGAAATGGGAGCTCGCAAATGCCAACCTTGCAACGAGAGTTGCGAAAGAGAGATTAATAATTGAATTTTTAAATTTACTAACTACATTTATTAGCATGAATAAATTTGTTGAAGAGAAGTCTTGTATCTGAAACAACATTAAGAAAATTCAATGCAAACATTGGCAGTGCAACAATTTCCGTTACGGGATGTCACATATAAATTATTCCCTCCATCCCATAAAGATTAAACCTTAACCGAGTGTGTAGTAAAACTAAAGTGGTCGACTACTAGTCAAATGTCTAGAATACCCTTATCGAATGACCAAATAAGAAAAGAAATTACCCCAAGGGGTAGCACAGTTGGTTCCAGGGAGGGAGGTATACTTGCAGAAACAGGAAAGGATTCGAATCTGACAACCGCAGTGTGGAGTCCATGGGGACACCAAGCACTTAAGTCCGCCATCTAGTGGCTGTTGTATACCTTATTTGTCTCTCACGTGATGCTCTTAGACCGGGGCACATTGGGCCGACTCAGGGGTTGTCAGTTACAAACCCAATAGGAAAAGAAATGTCATCGCTATGATTGAGGAAGCAGGATTTTCCCTTTATTGGAAATTTTTTGAAATGACATTACTTATTATTTAATTATGATCTTTACAACTTATTGATGGTATTGATCCTAATTTGTCAATATTCAAGAGTATTTTAGACATTTCACTAGTACTCAAAACAATATCAGACTATGTGTAACACCAATTGTTGTAAATTTCATGGATGAGCGAAGTAATTCAAAGAGTTCTTTTATGTAAATTCACTGCCAGATTAGACATAATAGGGCAGGCCGGAAAACATTGATGAGGTAAATGAAGCATCCCATGACTGGTCGTTCTCTGTCTAAAATCACATGTTACTGCAAACACAAGTTTGTGGGTGTATTATTTTTAATTAAAAAAGGTGAAGTGCTCGATACAACTTCAACTCAAATATGTCATGTCTGGTGAGCACTTCCATCCTCAGAATAACCACCAAGATCACTAGAAAATTTAAAATCACAATGAAACCCACAACTCAAGCAGCCACCAATATCACTGAACCTCTCAAGGGCAAGAAACTGTTATATGTTAGTATGAGAAAATACATACACTACACAGTTTGTCATCAGTGATTAAATACTAGATTTGACCGAACTCTTATATTGATTAATCTGAAGAGATAAGAATGCACAAATAAACAAATACACACATTCAAGCAAGAAAATGCTACCTTAGCTCCATACTGAGCTGAAAATCTGGATGCCCTAACACCGCCACTACCAGCACCAATTACAAACAAATCAAAATCATACTGTATATCTTCAGTATTCTCACCAACATCCCCATCGATCAGCATCTTCCTCGACGTCATTATAATACTAAAAATTCCACATAAAATTGCACAACCGATCAATAATACGTAATACATCAATTTCCGACTTATCCAATACTCAAACTAGATACAACAAATTCAAACAAATTCAAAAAAAAAAAAACAGATCCAGAACATACACAACAACAGCCTACAAATTATCACCTAATTTTCGCTTTTTTGCACAAAAACGATCACGGATCATAGAAACACTGAATTTGAAGCTTCTTAACAGATTAACAACATAACGACAGCCTATAAATTATCAAGTAATTTTCGCTTTTTTGTACAAAAACGAACACGGATCATGGAAACACTGAATTCGAAGCTTGTTAACGATTAACAACATCGATTCCGATAGAAATCGTTGGAGAAACAATACTGAAACACAGATAACGAATATGGAAGTGTGTGTGTGTGTGTGTGTGTTTTCAGAAATTTTTACCTGTGTAGAGTTGAAAGAAGGTGCTGAACTTGAACTTGATCTACAGTAGGGTTTAACTTGTGGCGAAAGAAATGATGATGATATCAATCTGGTTCCAGAATCTTAAGGGTTTGAATAGCAATCAGCCACGATTGTTGTTGTTGTTGATTGAAGATTTAATGGGATTGAGAGTGATTTGTTGTTGTTCTACTGCTGCAAGAGGTATTTAAATTGCAGGGTTGGAAAGTTCGCAAATCGAAATTCGCTTGCTACTTCTTCTATGGTTGTACGTTGTGCAGTGAAGGTTGTACTATTCGACCCGAAAGTTCGGAGCCAAATTCAGCCGATAAGTCGATTAAAGCTACTTTCTATAAAAAGGAAAGCTGGTAGGTGGTGTTTGGTGGAGAGAAAAGAATTGGAAATGGAAACGGGGAGAAATAAAAATGGGGTGGAGGATTGGAATTAATATCTTATTTGATATCCTTAAAGAAATGAAACAGAGAAATGATGGCTCATGTCGTCCGACGACAACATCGGACGGCATCGCTGACGCCGGTGGTCGTCAGAGGTGGTCTTCAGCGCTCGGCGGAGGTCGGCGGCCGCGGTCGTCGCCGACGCCGGTGGTCAGCGGAGGTGGTCGTTGCCGACGCCAGTGGTCGGCGGAGGTGGTCGACGCCGGTAGTCGTCGGCGATTGTTGTCGTCGTCGGTGGAGGTGGTCGGCGGCGGTCGTCGCAAGTGTAGGTGGTCGTCGGGTTTGAAATAGAGAACATCAGACACCAATTCTCTCCATTTCTCTTCAAAATGGAGAGAATAGCATTTCTCTATTTTTACGCTACAATGAATTCCCAGATAATTTCATTTGTCAATTCTCTCAAACAAGAGATTCACATTCATTTTCATTTGTCTGCTTCCAATTTTCTGTACCAAACAGCCCATTTACAGAAAAATCTAGAAAAATGATTAAATTTTTTAATCTATGTTTAATTTTAAAAAAATAATCATATTGGATAAGGTTATGATTTTTTTAACGTCGGGTAAACTCACACACACGTTATCGCAGTATACGAGATTCATTCAGCACTCGACTAATCTGCATCGGTCTCAAACCGTCCCGAAGACCGACCCAAACCCTGGGTAACGCCACTTACTGTCGCGTGGTTTCGAACCCGGATAGTCAAGGATAAGATTATGATTTGCCTGATAAAAAACGTACAAATTGGGAAGGGGAAAAAAGTGAATGCATTGAGCCCTAAAAGGATGAAAAAAGAAAATTTATAAATTGAAAAAAAAATTGCATTTTGATAATGATGTAATTTTGTTTATAATTTTATGGGTTAAATTAGTTGTGAGTTGTCCAGAGTGGATCTCAGTTTTTTTTAAGTTTAAAATCGTTTGGTATATTAAACATTCAAAACTGTTTAGTGTGCAAAAAAGATTGCCCTAAATGTTTTACATATGAAACATTATTATATTACGACATTGGATTTTCACATATATTAACATACAAATCAACCTTTCAAAAAAAACATACAAATCAAGTTGTAAGTTTATACACAGTGTTAGATTTATATATAGCTTATTCACATAGGGTTGGGTTCAAATGTGAACCACTTTTTGGTTGTGAACGTGAGGACAGCCGAGAGCGCGACACGTGGCGGATGACTAGGTGCCATGTAAGCTCCACGGCGGATGACTAGGCGCGATTCATGGGAGGGCATTGAATTAAAGGAGGGGACCACACTCAAAGACGCCACGTGTCGCGCTCTCGGTTGTCCTCACGTTCACAACCAAAAAGTGGTTTACATTTGAACTTTCCTCTATTCACATATATTGATATATAGATCCATTACTTGTTCTTCGAAGAAACACTTCTTCAGATTGATTACTGTTTTTCTACAAATCGTTCCCGAGACTGTTCTTCTTAAATCGATTAGGGTTTTTCGCTTGCTTTTTACTAATTAGGGTTCTTCTTAACAAGAATTAACCAAAAACAACATTAATACAATACTCATACCTATTCTTATTCTTATGCATTTTCATTCTTAGTTTCATTCACATTCTTTAAAATGAAACTATGCATCCCCTTAAAGTTAAAAACACTCCATATTAAGGCATTGTTTGGTAAAAATAAGCTAACTTATAAGTTAGCTTATAAGTCACCTTATAAGTCAAGTACATGTTTGGATGGCCATAAGTTAGCTTATAAGCTAGTTTTTTGAAAAGCCACTCTCACTAATCTTTTGGTGACTTATGAGACTTTTTATTTTTTTATTCCAAATATACCTTTGCTAAGTTTTATACTCCTAATTCTTAAACATGTCTTTTTTTTTGTCATTTTACAGTCATAAGCTACCTTATCAGTTTTTGCCAAACGCAATTTATTCATTAGCTAGCTTATCAGTCACCGGCTACCTTATCAGTCACAAGCTAACTTATCAGCTAGTTTGCCAAAGATAGCTAAAAAAAAAAAAGAGAATAGATTCGCAAGGGGTCTATTAAATGGGCTGGTGGCCTTGGGCCTACTTTTGGAATTTCATTGTCTTTTAAGTTTTTTGTCGACGGGTTTATTGGGACCAATCGTTTTCGCTTTTGAGTTGATGTTACAATTTCATCATAATATATCTGTGAATAAATATGATATTAGACATATCTTGCCTAATAAAAAGAAATTGTTCCTCCTTTATCTAGGTTAAAAAATCAATTATTTTTAAGTTTCTACCATCGTTCTAGTAATTCCTACTGAAGCCCCCCCCACCAGCCAAAAAGGTATCTCAAAATCAACCAAAAAGGTGGGCCCTCAAAATCGACACAAAAACTTTAAATTCCCTCAAAATCAAACAAAAAACTTTAAAAATCTCTCAATGCAGTGGAATTAGGCTAAAAACACTTCGGACGACTTTACGGGCCTAACCTATCATAAAGACGCCCCTACCAGGCAAAAATCTTGGATCCGCCACTGAGATGTGCACCATACAAGTCAAATCAAATGAGTTCTATTAACTGTGAACAACGATACTAGATGATCATATTTAGAGATATACAAAAAAAAAAAAAACCCAAGCCTAAAGATCGCCCAACCCTAGTTAGCCCTAAAGCCCATTCCAAACCCGACCTCAAAGCTCATTCGAGTCGAACCAACGGGAAAAAGCTCAACCTAAAAATTCCTATTATGTCTAACAAAACTCGATCTAAAAAAGCCTGATAGAGCCTTCGTATTATCCCAAAGCCGGGTTCAACCGAGGCCTATAAAAGACGGATCCTTTTTGGCTCACTAAAAATGGGCTTGGAAGGCCCATATCATAAGCCTTACGAAAGCCCGAACCATGTGCATCTCTAGTCTTATTCAATTACAACGGCCTCCTGGTATCGTCTTTAATTACTCGGTTTCGTTGATCCCAACCAATCTTTGACAACCGTACCTACATCATCTAATTCAGATATATAACCAACCCAAACCAAATGAAACGAATCCAGTAAATCCCATGCTAGGGACTGAGGTAGGATGTATACAGATATTCTTTGCCCCAAGGGGTAAAGGGTTTGTTTGTGAGAAGACCACCTGGTCGGAAAGAAAAACACGGGCAAGAGAGTGTGCAAAATCGAAACAAACTTCAGACATCACAAGCATAATCCACACGGTCGAAAATAGGTACAACACGAAAGACAACAGATCCGCATCTCGAAAGTTTGCGGTTATTTTAAGATTGTAGACTTTTAAACAGATGACAAAATCACGGTTAAAGAGCGATAAAATCACAGTCGCGAAACGATGTTTGGTCACTTGATGGAAACAAACACCATGAATTGAACCTTGAGTTGGTCGCATCAGATGCTTGTTTCCATCGTAAACCATCATTTACGGACAGTTGGACGGTCCTGCCCGGATCTGGCCTGCTTAATGGCTGACTGAACCTCATTCCAAGCATCGGCTGATATTTCTTGCAGAGAGCCGGAGCTGTCCTTGCTTGGCTCAACTTGATTCCTAGCTGGCTCAACGCGATACTCAAGTTCGGGAAACCTAGACAATATATTGTTGAACAGTTAGCACCGTTTACGACAAAGTGCACGTGGACTAGGTCGTGGTAGTTAGGGGTGTACTGTAGACGAGCCGGGCCAACACATCAAGAAGCTAACAAACCCAAAACGATCACGAGCTTGTTGGCTTCAGCTCAATGGCTTGGAAAGCACATACAAGCCAAACTAGACAAACCCAGTAAAAATCCCTGCACAGGCAGGGTCAGGGGTAGGATGCACACAGACCTTCTCACTACCCTACGGGGTAGAGAGATTGTTTACATGAAAACCCATAACTTGAGAAAAGTTGGAAGAAACAAGCGAGCAAGCTACAAATGAGTGTGTGTTTGTGTGTGTGAACAAACAAAAAAAGCACGGTAGATAGAAAACGCGGTATTCGAGGGAAATAGGTGAAACAAACAAGGAAACACAAAGCGCAGTACTGACAACTACTGGTACGTGAAGAAAAGTTAAGACTAGTTGTACAGCCAATTGGTAACGCAGTACTGGCAAGCACGTACGAGTTTGCTTAAATGATAAGCCAGCTCGTAGGATTATAAAATTTAATTAATAGCAAGACAAGTTTTGAACAGTAACCTGTTTTCCTCTTTCACAATGTCTGCAAGTAAATTTAGATTATTTTCAGCCTGAGCACCTGCAACTGTAGCCAAGCAAATTCAAAAGAACTGATAAATTGAACGGTTGATTTACGGAGTCTTCAATGGCAAAAAGTGTCGGCCTCTACTCCAAGAAGTGGAGTGGCTGCTCCCATTAAGACCCTCGACTTGTGAAAAGTGTGAGAAATAAATAAAAAAATGCCTAAAAAGCATGGAGAATTTTGGAGAAAAAAGAAGGAAAATAAAATTCTGACGGTATTTTCATGTATCAAACATAAAAACACACCTGAGGTAGTGGTAGCATTTCGATAAGCCACGGGATCTTCATACGACATGGTAGGAGACAACCTGTAACGAAAAATAATTATGCAAACCAGGCAAAAAGTTAGCAATAGCCACAATATATGTCACCTAGTGGTGATTTTATCGTTTAATTTGGTCAAAAGAATAAATCTATTTTAATCGAATTATATAATTTAATGGATTAAATGAGTCGTAAGTTGTTGAGAGTGTATCCAAACTTTTAGGTTTAAAATTGTTTTAGTTTAAACAAATTATATAATTTTACGATAATATTAAGACATATACATCAATCTGTTAATTTAGAAACAAAAACTCATATATTTAATTTGCCGCATAATCATTTTATATGTTGTTTCATATATGAAACGATGCATACAAAAATGCAATGTTTATACAGTGTTGTTTGATGTGAAACATTCAAGATTGTTTAGTTTGGGAGAAAGATGGTCCTAAAAGTTTCACATATGAAACAATATTATATAAACACTCCATTTTTCTCATGTGTTACATGTAAAACTAACTTCATTACTACCGGCTACCCTTGATGGTTATACCACCTATATTTGCAACTTCTTCGAAGATCTCTTCTGCAAGATCAAACATGGGATTCAGAAGACGAGAAATTAAGAATGCAAATTATAAATTAACAAGATCATGGTGCTTTACTGTTAAATAGTCTAGAACTACCATATAAATAGGAAGGAAAGATCACGAAGAAGTATTTATCATTTGGGTCTCATCTTCGTTTCTACTCACATGAATTACATGGGACCCAAAATTACATCCATATAATTTAGACCAATAAAATGAAAATGTTCAATGGCAAAAAGCCAAAAAAAAACAGATCTTAAACATCATGGTTTTAGCATGTAGATTTGTATAGAAGTCTTTAAGAGGAAAAACTCTGGCCAGAAAGAGAAAGGATGAGTTCAAAGGAATTTGCCACATTACATTATTTAGAATCTTCTAACTCAGGTTTCACTGCAAAATTTTCATTTTTATCAATATTAGTTGATCAATTAAGTAAAACACCAAATAAGATTAAATAATATAATGATAACAATAATAAAAATTGGAATCAGTCCGCTCTTCCGTTAACTCAGCTAGAACTCCCAAAATTAGAAGTACAAAAAATAGGAATAAGACTTTTGATCTTATATTCTTATTAGATATGGACAAAAAGAAAATTATATTTATAAAGCAGAAACATGAAATTAGAAAAGGTGACAAAAAACAACTAATTGTGATCCTAAAATGCATTTCAATATGTCTAACTTGAAGATATGACACTTACCCATGCTATACTTATTTGTGTGTGGAGTGCAACAAGAACTATGACATTCATTTTTTGAATTTTACCTCCCTCGATATCCTTTCCAGAGAAGTATTTATGCCTGAGGTACGTAGCATAGTCAGCTTGCAGTTTCTCAAGGTCTAACATAGCGCCCTTCGAAGTTCTAGACAATAACCAAAAAAGATCATCAGGTAGCTACTTACAAGGTTTTGCATAAAGACATTGAAGATCGAAAACAATTCAAGAATGGGAAATTTTCAACTGCTTATAATGTAAGTGTGTGTTACACAGCCAAAGAGCAGCTACATCTTAGTACCAGTTGATCAGTATGAGCATGCCATATTAAGTGTATTTTGTTGTTAAGTTGTCAATCATCAAATCGGTAAAAAGGGCCTAACATAAACTACAAAAGTTGCAGATGAAAAGGACGTGTTCTACTTCTACAAAGAGGGAGTCAAAGAGAAGAAAGTAAACAGTTCATTTTTGTATATTGTGTGTCTGCAATATATCTCATAAAGACATTCGATTCAGTTTTCAAACAATAACTCCTTCCCCTAACAAAATGCCCACCACCATTTCACAGTGCCCCAAAAGAAGTGCCTACTTCGAACCACCCATTAAAATATACTCGATCCTGAAGAAAAGCATAGGGAAAATATTTAGTTTCTGCGCAGTAACTCTTGGGTTACAAGTATGAACTATAGAAACAACTTTTTTTAGCCGCAAAGCCACAAAACCTAATGATGCATTGCATATATGTTTTCTAAAATACACAAAGGTCACCCTTTTACATTAAATCAATTGGTGTTGGACTATCAAACCAGTATTGTGATACTAAGTTTATGTAGATTCTGAGATATGGAACTTGTATGATGATATCAGAAGAGATTTTACTGAAATTTTCTATAGTTCATATTACAATGGACTGAATCGTTACAAATCCATGACACTGAGACGAGTAAGATATAGAACTTCATTTCACATACTGATTTTGGAAGTCTCTAGAATTCAACCTTATATCTTCCTTCTTAAATCTTAATGCTACCATGTAGATTTATATTATTAGATCTGCAGGAATTTAATGTATTCAAACTTTAATTACCTACCTTACTTGATAATTCATTTTTTTACTTTCTTAACTTTCCTACTGTATTTTCCTGGTGATGTTGATTTTTGAATCTTAAATCGATTTTTTTACTAACAACACAGATATATAGCAATTAATTCATATACCATTCCCAGAGGGCATCCAAAACCTACAATCAGATATACAAATGTTCGATCCATCCTATCATGATGAAAGTTGGCCAAATTGAATGTGAAATGCATCTCTAGAAATGTCAAATCACAAACCGATCAAAAAAGGATCAAGTGAAAAAGCAAAACCGACAAAAAACTAAAAATAAAAAGAAATGCAAAACTATGGCTTCTGTGCATTTGTGTATGAGAGAGAGAGAGAGGGGAGAAAGATCACACCCCATCTTGGAGTATCTTGTGTTGCGGTTGACAATCGCCGGCTATGACAAGAGGGGTCGCGACTGCAACAACTGTGCAAGAGAATGGTGGAAATGGGGGGTTGTTAGGGTTTCAAGATTCTATATCCATTTTGTAGATTATAAATAGGGGGAAAACCGGAAAAGTAGATCCTAAGGTCGATATCGTGCTATTTGGGAAAAAAAAAAAAAAAAAAGTCTCAACCATTGAACTTTGAATCGGGCAAGGTATTATGGGGGTAAAATAGTAAAAGGCCAACTATTACCACATATCAAGAAAATTATATTGCATATGTCCTTCATGTCACCAACGAGATCATCATTAAAAGTAATATATAAATGACCGCGAACATATAATTTCAAGATATATTATCGTTATCCCATCTCTGAGAAATTTGTAGATATCGATCTACATTTCAAAGTTATAAATAGAATAACAACAAAAAGAAAGGAACTAGAATTGTATAACAAAGAAAACCCTACCAAGGTATTATCTTCTTGATTTCTTGTCCAATATGAATTAAGAAAATGTCTGCATATGGAACAAACGTGTCCAAAACCCACTCAGACCTGTTAAGTTCCACTCTGATTTCCGCAAGCTTGGACCAAACATGGGATTCATGTCCCGCATGCCAAATGCATCCTAAAGGGCCAATAATATCCCAAGTTATTCAAAAGCAACACAAACATAGCTTAACATTAGTCCCCCATCCCGTAGTAGTCTACATCTGACTTTGATTGGACATATATCTTTTGACTTAAAAAATCAACAAACAGATTCTAGAATAAAGTTGAACTACATCAGACCATATAAAGCAACTATGTTGGACACAGTTCAAACTAGCACGAAGAAAAGAGCACTAGAAATATAAATGTTAAACTTGCTATTGGAAAGTAGTAGGTTTGAAATTCTGAAATCAAAGATGTGTACTGTGTAATCATAAAGGAGTCTCGTTTTCATTTTCTTCTCACTTGTAACTTCCTTTTCTTTAGAGATACTCACCTTACACTGAAATGGTGTGCTGGGTTTTAACAGGGAGGCCTCAATTTGCATATACGATGTTCTGGAAAGAGAACGATACATCTAGTGAATTCTAGTGCTTGATAGCACCTCCTTACCATCATAACTACTACTTTAGCAGTCTTATGTCAATCACACCTCAACTGGGAAATCTATGGGGGTGTTCGGATGTGCATCTAAGGAGAAGTTGTGTTAAGTCAGTTTTGAGTGTTTGACAAAAGCTGATTCTAATTTTCTGAATACTTATGGTCAAAATAATTAGATTTGTATAAGCATGCAAGGAGTTGCTAGGTGTAAAATTAGCTAGCTATCAGCTTTAATCAACAAATTATATAATTATATTCCTAAAGTCACAATAAGCACATCCAAACACCCNCTACAACACTCGGACTAAACTGAATTTGTTAGTAAGATGCATGCATCTACTGTTTCCAAAACTCGGGATCAGACTTCATGCTATTGTAAATATGCTCTACAAGAAATAATTTAATTGACAATGCAACAAGCTACACACTTGAGAAAACTACCACACAACAAGTGATGTGACTTTCAGTACCGAGTTTTATTTAATCAAGTATCCATATGATATACCCTGGAATTTGCTATTAGTTACGTTGTCTAAAAGGAGTTAAGGGTTTAGGAAAGGTAGTTGTTTTAATAAGGATATAATAACGTTTGTCAATTGGGGCAAAGGCAATACTGGAATAGTGGTATCCTGTTACAATGAGTAAAATGGGGAAAGTGGCTTTTAGAGGTTGTTACATAGGTGAGAGGGGAAAAGAGAAAAGGAATCTGATTTGTAAACATTGAATTTAGTGTGAGCCTAGGTAGACCCCGACTTCTCGAATTATTGGAAACCATTAATCATTCAGTAGCAAACTAGCAATATCAATTTCATTCTGTTTTCATCCGAGTGTGTATCAACCTTTATATGATTACTTGATTATATACAATATTTGTGAAACTAACTGTCTATATGACATTGCTTACTAAGCATCACTGACTGAGTCTATTATAACAGGTGTCCACTACATAAGCTAGCAAATCTTCAATTAATCCCTACCAATTAAGGTGGCTTATCATCATGTTATAAAGTTTCTTGTCTTTCTTCTGTAGTCCTTAAGTCGTGAACCAAAGATATATTCTCTGTTTGTTGCCTAATTTTCAAAGACATGCCTCATTAATCCTTTCTTGATGATTCTATGGTTGGCAATGTAACAAAGAAAACAGATTCATGCATTAGCATGCATCTTTTGTACCAAAGAGAGGTGATTTGGGCACATCAGATCAGCCAAGATTGACACAGGGTGAAGAAGCATTGCAGCATGTGCATGAGTAAAGTGTGCCAAAGGATTTAACCTTAAATAGGTGCATATAGATGAAAGTCACTATTATCTCAAGATCCTAGGGGAGTTCACCTCTTTATGTTCATTTTTTGGGTGCCATCATTTTTGACATTTTCATTCAAGTAGCATGCCCAACTAGTTTTGGATGAAAGACTTGTTTTCATTATACTTTGATTTCTTCTCTAACTTTTTGTTAGTCAGGCACTCAGGCTACATACAATTGTACAACCATTAACAGTGACGTAAACTTATCAAAGGAAAATAACCAAACATAAACCAAATCAAATGAACACCGGTATATCCCACTTGGAAGTAGGGTCCGAGAGAGGTAGATGCACATAGACCTTACCTCAACCACTAGGATCGGGAGGTTGTCTTCATGTAGACCACAAAACAAAGGCCTGTGCAAGCAGGCAATGTTCTTGGTGCTATAACATGCAATCAAAAGATATAACTGGTAGAATCATGATTTAATGGTGTGTGCATTATTCAAAGGTGTGTAAGCACTAAGCATACAGTCTAATTAGGTAATTAGATATAAACCAAACAGTCCAGATTACACAATTAAGCCATTAACCAAGTCCAATCTTCATACATGGTGAGTAGAAAGCATATTTTCCCCTTTTTCCTACAAGATCAATACATTTTGATTTCTGACTAATCAAAAGAAAATCTGTTATCAATTTCAAAAAATTTATGTTCATGACTTGATGGCTAAATTAAACTTCATAACCAATACTAAATACTGAAATTTGTTTGTCATAACTTAGTAACAAAACTTACAAAAAATCCTATTTGAAAATAAATCATAACCTCTTTATTTTGTTTAAAAGACATACACTAGGGTACTGCTGTCCAAATAACCAAACAACATCATAGCTTCATTCATAAACCAACTTCCATCACCAAAGCATATGCTAAGGCTGTGTTTGGCAAACTAGCTGATAAGTTAACTTATGACTGATAAGGTAGCTGATGAATAAGTTACGTTTGGCAAAAACTAGCTGATAAGGTAGCTTATGATTGTAAAAAAACAAAAAAAGACATGTTTGAAAAGTAGTGGTATAAAACTTAGCAAGGGTATATTTGGAATAAAAAATATAAAAAGTCCCATAGACCAAAAGATTAGTAGGGGTAGCTTTTCAAAAAGCTAGCTTATAAGTTAACTTATAAGCTACCTTATGGTCCATCCAAACATGTACCTGACTTAAGGTGACTTATAAGTTAACTTATTTTTTACCAAACAATGCCTAATAAGCTAGCTAGCAGCTGATAAGCTAGTGTATGAATAAATTATGTTTGGCAAAAACTAGCTTATGAGTATCTAAAATGACCAAAAAAGGTATCTTAGTGTATAATAATTAATATTATAATTAATACTAACAAGGGTATAATTAGAAAAGGCTACAAAAAGCTCCAGAAACGCTACTCCAACTAACGTTTCAATAACCTAACTTATGGTCCATCCAAACATGTACTAGCTTATCAGCTAGCTTATTTTTGCCAAACACAGCCTAAACATTATCATATAAAACATAACCCAAACAGCCAACACAGATCAATTTAACAAAGGCAACAATCAAAAACCTAAATTGTACAGCTGATTATCAAGCAATAGTAAGGGAAAATGTGCTAAATCAAAGATGGAAACAAACGCAAAAAAATCATATTCAGCAAATTTTAGTTACCTGCCATCGATTGATGCAAATTAATCGCCAAAATCATCATGTTTAGCCTGGATCTTTGCCGTTTGATGAATGATTCCACATCATTAACGTTTCGAATTTTGATCTTTTTTCCCCTTTTGAATGACAGAGGTACATGTTTTGATGGTGGTTTCCTCCTGGGGTTTTTGAGAGAGATCACTTCTACCTTGATTATAAACAATATTTGTGAAACTAAAGGGTTGTTTACTAACCGAATTAATCAGCTTAATAGGTAGATTTGCTTATTGGCACATTTGTAGGGATGTAAATGAGCCGAGCCGAGCCAGACACTTATCGAGCCGGGCTCGTTTNCTCGGCTCGTTTAAGATTTATGAAACCCGGGCTTGACTCGTTTAGCCTCGTTTAGGCTCGGGTATTATTTTGATTTTTTTTAATAAAATGATATTTATAAATATTAAAAATTAAACATATAAAACATATATTATATTATATATTGAGCTAGTTTAGGCTCGCGAACTTAAACGAGCCCACTCTTTGGAGTTCGAGTTCGGCTCGTTTATTAAATGAGTTTTAACCTAGGCTCGAGCTCGAGCTCGTTAAGGCTCGGCTCGTTTCGAGTTTTTAACGATCCGAGCTCGAGTAGCTCACGAGTAGCTCGGCTCATTTACATCCCTAGACATTTGGTGTTGTTTACTTATGACTTAAAAGTGTCCTTTTGTACCAAAATTGCAAGTTTTTATTTTTTATGGGGGAAATTGGCACTCATGCCCAATACCCCATTATTCATTGACCTCCTCAAGGACTCTCTGTATATCTACTAAGAGGTCCGTTAAACACTTAACGTCCAAAAACAAAACAAGTTTGACTATTTAAAGGATCCGGTAAATCGTTTTAAAGGACTTAGGTTCGGTTTCTTTTGTTCTTTTATGACCCAGGTCCGTCAACTTCTTTAAATGGTCAATTTTGATTTTTTGTGGTTGTATTTTTGTTTTGGGTCCGTTTTAAACGAACTTACATGAGTATGAGGTGCTAAATGATAAAGAGAGTAGGTAGGGGGCAAAATGGGGGAGTGCGGCTTTGGGTATGAGTGCCAAACTGCCAATTAACCAATTTCCCTTTTTTTATGGTAACTTAGGGACTGTTTGGTATAGAGAATTGGAAGCAAATAAATGGAAATGGATGTGAATCTCTTGTTTAGGAGAATTGGCAGCAGAGAAATGGAAATCCCTGGGAATTCATTGAAATGTAAAAATAGATAAATGTAATTCTCTCCATTTTGAGGAGAAATGGAGAGAATTGGTGTCTGATGTTGTTCTATTTCAAACCCGACGACCACCTACNNNGACCACCTCCGACGACCACCGGCGTCGGCGATGCCGCCCGATGTTGCCGTCCGACGACATGAGCCATCGTTTCTCTGTTTCATTTCTTTGAGGATACCAAACAAGAGATTACTTCCAATTCTCCACTCCATTTCTATTTCTCCCCATTTCCATTTCTCTCCATTTTCATTTACAATTCTCTCCAATTCTTTTCTCTATACCAAACACCACCTTATGGTTTTTGTCATTGTGGTTTGGTAGTAATTTTGATTATCGTTTACGTAGTTTAGAAATTGTGATTTTTGTATCTATAGCTTATTGTGATTTCTCCATCGTGGATTAATTCCTACCTAATTATAGAGGACCAAAATAATAAAGAATTGCAAACTATATAGACCTAAACAACAATAAATTACAAATTATAATAAAGATAATGGTAATGAATTACAAATTATAAGTACGAAAACCATACTTTCTAACCCACATAGGTGAAAAACATAATTTGCTCTTTCCTTTTAAGTTACAAAACAATATAAATGGGTTTACATAGGACTTATGTGAGAGAAAAATATTTTTGGTCATAAGTATAAGATGTAAAAGTACATTTATATTGTGTGAATGTTATGTTATATTTTGTGAAGATGGCAAAATTACAAACTTAAACATGTATCCTCGGTCCTTACCAAATCGGTCACCTCCACATGGCCTCACACAATATAATAATACTTTCAGATATATTACTTAGATGCTATATAGTATAATGTGAATGTTACATTTCTTACACTTCTTACGAAAATGATATTTTTCACACGAATCCGATCCTATACATCAAATCATGCTATAATATTTAAGGAAACTCTATCATACCATAAGGCGGATCTATACTATGGTTAGTAGGTTCCAGATAAACCTTTAACTCTATGCAACATAGTGTCACTTTTTTTTAAGTTGTTTAACGGAACTTTTTT
>LUCG01223894.1:234-14847 GCA_001633085.1 Carthamus tinctorius
CCTGGGTCTGGTCACTGCGACCCCCTTTGTGAGGAGGCACCCCTTCTCCCGAAGTTACGGGGCCATTTTGCCGAGTTCCTTAGAGAGAGTTGTCTCGCGCCCCTAGGTATTCTCTACCTACCCACCATACAAGTGCGCGTCGAGCCCATGCGAAGGGTTTGGTTAAGATATGCCAAATTCCACCAAGTATACAAATGGAACCTAACCATACATGGCCACCGATTATATCTTCCAAATCGTATATGAAAGACGAAGATCTAGCTTTGAAGCCTCCTTGAGTCCTGCTTAGCTTCAGGTACGAGTCAAGAACAGAAGAAGGTCGAGAAAAGGTAACTTTCTTAAACCCCGTGAGCGTTTACTGAGTAAGAGTCTTTTTGCTTATTTACTGGATGAGACTTTCGGTTTTTTATGCTCTTTACCGGGTAAGATTTGTGGTTTTGTCATATTCTATTGGTAAAGTGAGTGATATCAGTAAGTGCTTATTCGATAAACATTTAGTAGATGGACCCTTGTGCCTAGTAGCACACTTTATGTATTTTTTTCTATCAACGTAATGGGAGCACACCCCAACTCGGGTATGGGATTAAATCCCTGGATTAACGGATTTCTTAACGACCTTTAAAGAGAGGGACAAAACTGGAACTATTTTGCAACCCACAATGGTCATCTTGTAATTTCAACACTATAGGGACCAAAAGTGTTATAACCAGCAAACCTCAAGGACCAGATTTGTAGTTTACTCTTATTATTTAGATTAAATTACAATTTTAGTCCATGTGGTTTGTTAAAAATCTCATTTTTCATCCTTATGATTTAGAAATTTCCATTTTCGTCCTAACGGGTTGGGTGGACCTAAATTTTTTTTTCAAATGATGTCACCATTTGATTGTAAGAAACATATACAAAGATAATTTTTCACAAAATTTATATTGCTCTGATGGTTGGTCCATTCATTTTCAAAGATAAACTCTCAAGTTTGAGTCTTGATATAAACAATTTTTTTGCAGGTATAATAAATCTGAAATAAAAAACTAAAAATCTAGGAAAAATGATTCTAACAAGATTTGATCCATGACCTCATGTTTGAAAAGCAAACAATTAACCAACTATATCAAGGAAAACTTGTGTCTTTGTTGCACTTTCAAAATATATATAGTGACACACAACAAATTGATACGATGACACATTTCACAAGCCTGTAACTTTTTTACACGACAAAGGAGGAATGAAAGGGTGGCCCCTGCTTATGGTATGTAATTTATTGCTATTTTCATCCATCGAATAATTCATACATTTATATATGTATTTATCTTTATAAAAATTATGTAAATTTTTTTATAAACAATATCATTACTTTATCTATGTCAATTATAACTATTATATGATATATAAAACCATCAAATGATTTTTTGGGGGAACTTGTCTAGTTCATTCCTGTCCTGTCCATTTCTAGGCATACCAAACACTTGTTCTGTCCACTCCTGTCCCGAATGGTCCTACTATTTTGTCCTGTCTAGCACTGTCCAGTTATGTCCGCGTACCAAACACTACCTTAAAGTACAATGACCTGAAATAATAAAGAATCTTAAACCACAAGGCCCAAAACCATAGTAGATTGTAAATCATAAGGATAAAGTTAACAACAACTTACAGATTACAGAAACAAAAACCGTAATTTCTAACCATAGGGATAGAAGTCGCAATTTTTAGCAAAATATAGGGACTAAAACTGTAATTTACTCTATTATTTACTAGTTATATTGGTTGGTTGGAAGGCAAACGAGCCGTACGAACCAACAAAACCAAATTCCCAAAATAATCCCGCCATCGCCACCACGCTCCGCCATCCTCCGCCGTTCCTCCGCCACAGAAAGCTTCAAATTCTCGATCCCTAACGTTCCGATCGCGGTGGTAGAAGGTCGTTTTGATGTCATCATGGATAAGGTCGGCGATGCACAAAGCCGCCGAAGTACGTGGTGGCGCCAAATTGCTGGCCGCCGTAGACACCGTCGCACAGCACACCGGTTATTCCTTCTACGAGTCCTTCAAGGTGATTCGAGGATCTTACTGTAACCTAATTCCTCTTCCTTCATGATGAATTTATTGTGTTTATTCTTATACGTAAATGCACCTACCTTCCGATGTAAACATGAAATTCAGGAGAACTGTCGTTGTTGTTGTTGTTGTGCATAAGTCACTACGAATCGGTATGATTATTCACTGTGAAAATGTCTTTTGATGTCGGTAGATGTCTTAAAAGTTGTATCTGAGTAGTTAATGTGGAAATTAGAGATTATCTTATACCTAATCATGCATTTGTGTTGACACCTGTTATTACTTGATTGAAGCTGATGCTTTCTCGGTGTTTTGATTCAAACATTTGATACCTCTGTAGCTGTCACTGTAAGTAAAGTGAAAGTGTTTGTGTTAAATGTTCCATAACTTCACAATTCACATTGTGGCCTCTGAAAGTTGATGTTCATAAACGTTTTATTGTTTTGTGTTGTATCTGAGTAGTTAATGTGGAAAATAGGGATTATCTTTTACGTCATCGTGCGTTTGTGTTGATACCTGTTATTACTTGGTTGAAGCTGATGGTTTCTCGGTAGTTTGATTCGAACGTTTGATACCTCTGTAGCTGTTACTCTAAGTAACGTGAAAGTATTTGTGTTAAATGTTCCATAACTTCATAATTCACATCGTGGTCTTTGAAAGTTTTTTTTTTTTTTGATAAGGTTCACCTGGGCTTTGCCCAGACTACGTCGTTGGTAATTTTTACCGAGAGCTAAGGCATGCTCCCCTGGGATTAATACTCAATGGCCCCTGGTTGCTCACCCCCGGATTCGAACTTGGGTTGGTTGTTACACCTTCCACAAGCCTTAACCGGTAGGCTGCCCCATTGGGGTTGTGGTCTTTGAAAGTTGATGTTCATAAATGTTTTATTGTTTCTCGAAATAGGTATATTGTTGAGTGAGGGAAGTATCTTTTTTCGGACAGTATTTTAAATGTTCATTTAATTGATGTAGTTATTCTTGTATGCACCTGGGCATAACCGAAGCATTTAATTTGTCAGCCAGGTTTTGTTACTTCTTCTGATATCTAGTGCCTGCATTTGGATAAGCTTGTCTTTCTATTCACATATATAGTTTTTGCAAATTTTAGACATTTATGTGCCCAATATCAACCAGGAAAATCTGAGATAACTCTTAACTGGAAGCCAAAACACCAAATGTATTCACTAGCGTACTATTCTACATCAGATAAGAGGGGTTAGGCCAGCATAATCACCTTTTTGCTCAACTTATATATACTCAGTTCCTTGTTTCATCTCCTTATACAAATTATTATTTTCTTTTGGATCCAGCGAACAAGTTGAGCACATCCTGGTTACCAACTTATGACCACTTGCTCTCATTTTCTTGCATGTCCATTGGCTTGTCAAATCAGTTTTTAGTTTTTGTAGTTGCAGCACTAGTAATGCAATGATATGATGTATCACTGTCATTGTTAACCCAAAAGCAGGCTACTCGGAACATGAAAAGCTTTAGTGATGAAGCTAGAATGCTTGAAGAAGTTTCTGTTTCTTGTAAAGGGGAACAAAGAGTTCAGTTGCTTAAAAGGTGGTTAGTTGCTCTAAGAGAAATTGAAAGACTTGATGGAAGTTTGGTTGATGATGATCGGAAGAGTTCTGAGGATCCTTGCACATCAAATGATAAGAATATTACTCCTGAAAAGCCAACTATGGTAAGTGAGAAAAGAGGACCCACTTTTTGTCATTCTATTGTTTTCGTTGTGTTCCACACTGCATGTTAATGTTTGTTTGAATATTAGACATAGTCTTACACCATGTGGGGCTGAGATCAGCTCTCCATTCCTCTTGCTAGCTTGGCTTAGCATTGCAAGCTTTATGTTCAGTACAACTGCATATGCATTTCATAGCACAACAGTTACACCAAAAACAGGACAAGAAAATGAAACAGCGTTACTTCTTTTTGTCTTTCTATTTTTGCCTGTTTATCTTCTCAATTTATTTCCTTGTCTTCCAAGCCTGTAAGCTACTAGTTAATAATGCAACAGTTTTTAGTAGGCCTTTGTTATGTTCTCAGATATCAAAATAGGCAATTGGAAGTTAATTTTGGTGTTTCAATAATATACTTGTCTAGCTGCTGTTTACCTAGATTCTTGTTGGAACACAAGGTATCTTTTTCAAATGAATTTTCTATATAGCCTTGTTTAGGATTTTTACCAAAGCATTGTTTAATATTGTCACCCACTCTGTCTTATATCCATCATTTATTATTTTTTTTATTGATATTTCTAGCATTTTTTTTTTTGTCAGATTCTATATTATGACCCTGAGCTTGGTAGATCACCAATGAATTTCCGTGATGTTTTTCTTCATAGTCAAGCTCTCGAAGGCATGACAATGTCTATGGTAAGTATAAATCAATAAATGGCTTCTCTAGGATCAATAGTAGTTTGTGACAAATAACCAACTATTACTGGTTTATGCTTATGATTTGTTAAAGAAAGGTTGATCATTTTTTATGGTGTTCATTTATAAATGCCTTTTCTTAAAGAAAATTCAATGATGGTTTTCGAGGGGATCAATCTTCAAAATATTTACGATGTGTCATGAAACTCTTTTACTTGTCAACTAGAAGAAGAAGCATTTTATTCTAGACTAGTTGATGTAAACCCCTAAGGGTCCCAGGGCATTCATGATGCTCTACACACTCCTATCTTAGGTCAACCCTTTGGTATTCCACTCAAATCTCTTCTCACTACTTCTTATACGTATATCTTGACTAACAACTACCTCTTTTATCGACCCACTCTTGGTATACATTGTGCATTTATAGGTTCACATGGTGCAATTGAGGGAAGGGAGATTATGGTGGTTTAGGTACGATCACAGTGGACAGATGATGGCCCAGCATCTGTGAGGAGGGTGGATAGTGTATCAGTCAAGTGGCTGAGGAGGAGAGACAGGCCTAAGGAGGACGTGGGCTGAGTAGTTGAGGCTGGACATGGCTGCCTTAGACCTTTCCAGAGTCATGAACTATGATAGAAATGCTTGGAGATGACGAATTGTGGTAGCTAACTCTGTGTAGAGTCTATTAGTTGGGAAGACAAAGGTTTGGATGGAGGGAAGGGGCCTCATTGCCCGGTAATGGGAGAGTCTTTTGTGCCTTAGGTTGGCTAGACCGGGGGGGTGGGGGAGGGGTCTTTTCTTATAGTTAGGAGTGCCTTGTGTGCGTGTCTTTTAAGTGTTAATCTGCTCTATTCTTTTTGCTTCACTAATCTGGCTTTTACACTCACTTTCTGGTTGCTTTTTTCATGCTTTTTATGTTGCGCAATTTTTTTCCCGCTGTCTCAAGGTCTTCACGATCTTGTTAGAATCTCCTGAAGTTTCAAAATTGTCTTTCAGGATTTCTGTCTCTCTTATTTTTACAAAAATAATTCATGAGCCAAGGGTCTTCATGGAAACAATCTCTCTACTCCTAGGCGTAGAGGTAAGGCCAACTTACTCCCTGACCTCCTACTTCCTGATGGAATATACCGGGTATGCCTGGTCTGGTTTATTAGAGATGAACAAATCATCTCAAATGATGTTGACTGTCACTTCTACTTTCTCTCATAAATAATCATTTCCAATCTTATCCCTCATTGTTTGGCCACAGATTGTTCTCAACAATTCAATTTATGCTACACTCATTGTGAACATGTTACTTGGTGGCCCAATATTATGCCTCTTTAAAGCATAACATGTCTTGTTGTTGTCATATAGATTTTATCTTTCAATTTGGCAACTAGCACTATGCCCTATGGTTTTTTTTTCAGCCATGAAATCCTATGTGGTGTCACTATACTTCCAAGTGTGATTCTATAATCCATGTATGACATCCATTGTTTTTGTAATGAAGACCTCTATTTTTCTGACCACTACTACAGGCACAATGTGTTTGTGATCATTAAACTATAAGCTACTGCCAAATTCAGATTCTTTTATCTCCATGATTCTTTTATTACCCATAGCCTTCATAAATTCTATCAAAGCCTCTACCATCTCAACCTACAATCCAACACGACCATTAAGATCTCTAAGAAGCATGCCACTATTTGGTAGCACTATAATGACTTCTTGTCGGTCCTCCTGTTCATAACCACCATCTCATGCACAAGTTTGGCTAACATGTTATACCCAGTTGGTCTCTTTACATCATTTTTAGGCTCTTATGTTTTATAAAACCTACACCATTCCTGGTCCTATCTTTCACAGCATAACATGACTTGAAACCTGTAATCTTGTTTTCTTTTAGTTGTGCGGCTACCCACTTAGTTTCCTAGAATGCATGCAATATTCATAGTCCTACTTGCTCGCTCAAAATCCTTTATTTACGAGACTATATTCTAGTTATTCGTTTGTATCATTTCTCTGGAACCAACTTCATTGCCCCCACACTCGTCCATTAAAGTTAGAAGATCCGTGCTTATTTTCCACCATACTTGGGGTGTCAATGATGCATCAGTAAGGGAATGACTTTCAACCTTGCTTGCTTTTATAAATGTGTCAACATGGTGTATAGTATTCCTCATCCACAGTTCCACACCTACTAGATTCGGGTTCTGGAAGGCGTGGCTAAGATTTGGTTGTAAGAATTGTTAAAGCACAATGCCTTATCCTGCCTAGGGACTATCTATGCAAGAATATAGATACAGGGTTCTCAGACTGAAGCTTAATTTAAAATTTTCCAACTCAATTTGCAAGGATTGTAGTAAGAATGGTGAAAGTCCCTAGTTGCATGATTTGAATAGTAGAATCCTGGGAGACATGCTTTATTTGTTTTACTTCTTTGCCTTCTTCGCCTAAACCTATATGCTGCCTGATTCAGTAGCAAAAACCGACTTCCTTCTTCAAATTCAATGCTTAAGTTCTATCTCTCCAATCTAACTCAGTAGATCCTGAACCAGAACTGATTGATAGAAGTGCTTAAGCTGGAGGTGGAACTCTAAAAAAAAGATAACCCTGTAAGTCACCTCATTTTTACTTTCTAATACTAACAAAACTAAAAATAAATCCCAAAAATCCCATTAATTTCTGCTAGCAGGCTAAGGAACCAGACTACAACCTCCATCTTCTTGATTGACTCAATCGAACTGTTCCCATAGCATCGGTTTTTTACACATATTAAACCATGCTAAATTAAATATTTCTCTCCAATCTTTTACAGGTTAATGAAAACAATCAGATTCTTATTTTTTGAAGTACTTCATGATAGGTGATTAGGTGCCTCACTTGGATGAAGATGCAGATTTATTATGAAGTGTACTTGTAAATAGTAACAATGTCTCCCACATCAACTATAATTTTGCATAGCTCCTCGTAAGTCATTAGTGGACACTTTATAACTAGCTACCATAGTTTCTATTTATGAATTTGGGTGGTTATTTGTTACAACTTGCTGCTTTGGGCTTTAGGTTTTACAGTGCACCATGCGCTAAGGCTTGCTTAGAGACCTTTGCACCTTAGATAAAGTTATGTCATAAAATGATTGTCGATTTGGCTTCTTACGCCTTCATGTTCTTGATTCTTTAGTATGGTAACATGATCTATGCAGTTTAAGCTAAGATTTATCTTGGGATTTCAACCAGTAAAGAGTATCAAATTGTGCATACCTTTGGCTCATTACTAGCTGTTTGAAGTTTCAACAAGCCATTTAACCTTCTCTTGTCCTGTCCAACAAGCACTCAGGATTCGTAGCATACAGTTCCAGCTGCAGCTTATTTTGGGATTTCACCCAGTGAAAAGTCATTGAACTGTGTATGCCATTGGCCGATTGTAATATTCTTGAAATTTTAACAAGCCATTTGACCTTCTCTTCTCCTGTCCAATAATCACTCAGGGAAAGTAGCATATATTTTTGTCAAATTACTCTCAAGCAAAGGAAAAAAGTGTACTTTGTATTTGTAGACTCCATTTTACTATATATATATATATTGATATCAATGCACAATTTGACAAATCAATGGCTTTGCAATTTCCTGGGTCATAGAAGATAAAATGGTAGCTTCAATCTTTAAGCTGCACAGGGCACCTATCAGTTTGTGTATAGCTATTGACCTCCATAATGATGTATTTGGTTGAGAAATTTCCTTCAAATTCTTTTTGTTGTATAAGAATCAGGAAAAAGGTTAAAGGTGAATTCTTTTACTATTATAATTGCGCAATAATTTAAATTTTTTTTTGTACAAAGCTATAAGAGAAGAATTTGGCCGAGAGAAAATTTTGATGGAACTTCTATGTTATATAAAATGAATCAGGAAGCTCTATTACCTTTTCCATACTAAACTCCCATTTATGTGAGGTTCGTCTTTATGCTTGATGCTAGCTCATTATGCTTCATTTTTCAATATCACATCAGTTGTCTTGTATTTGCTGATTCATGGAGTTTAACCGCAGGTTCACTCTTTTGTCTGACTCAGATTCTTGGAGCACCGAATGAGGAGGAGCTTTTCTTACTGCATGAAATATTTGGGTAACTATTCTGATTATTTTGCACGGAAACAACCGTTGTACTCTTTGGGCTAGGGGACAAGTCTGCTTACATCTCACCCCCCATACCCTACTTCCGAGTGGGACATACTGGGTGTGTGGTTTGGTTCATTCTGATTATTTTGGTTTTGTTCTTTTTGTGTTCTTTTTTATTCATATCATGACTTCTGGAGCCCAATCTATTCATCATTTACGCATAAAGTTTAACATTAGCTAACTAACATCGATTTGATCAGATGGAACTTTTTACAAAGCAAAACCTAGAATAATTGAACTTGCCATCTGTTATGTTTGCCCTATTTCTGGATGTAGGTTGTGTCTAACAGGAGGGAGGGAGGTCCATAATGTAGTTGTGAAAAGCATACAAGATATGGCCGAAACATTCTCAGCATACGATGGTGAAATGCTGGTAATATTATCAGTCAAGGCACTTGATTTAATAGAATCTATAGGGTTGACCTCTTTATGTCCCATAACTTGTCTCAGGTAAGGAAGGAAGAATTGCTTCAATTTGCTCAAAGTGCAATTACTGGGCTGAAAGTAACTGCTGACGTAGCAAGGTGAGTGAGGAAAGAGTCTAGTATGGTTTGCATGTGTCTGATGTAGATTTCTACATGATATCTTTTTAGAAAGCTAGAATGTATCATATTCTTTCTGCAATTTATTTCAATGAAGTGTGTACTTTTCTTATTGAAAGATAGATGCTTGCTTCCTGGATCCATGCTGTTTTTTTCCTTCCTGAATGGATCATGTTTATTCAAGCTGGAATGCTACATTTTATCTGCAAACAGATAAGAGATTAAATAAAAACAAATTGATAACTGATTACTGGTTACGGATCGTTTGATCTTGTCGTTCTTCTGTTATCTGCACCAAGCATGTGACTCCATGAATGATCGAATAGACTGTTCCCAATAAATAGTAAGGTTTACCTGCCAAACTGAATATAAAATTAAAAAACCGATAAAGAAAATGGCTCTTTGTTAAATAATATTTCACTGTCTAAAGGAGTTTGCTCTTTGTATTGTGAGGAAAACAGGAGAAGAAGACCTTTGATGAATAGTACAGGTGAGAGGCTTAGTTGTTTCATCTTGCAATATTTATCCTGTTTAATCAAACACAAATAATAGGAAAAATGGTTCTAATTATATCCTAGAATAGATATGGATTTACAACATTTTCTTTTTTATCTAAAAGATTTGCTGAATTATTGCTCTTAAGCTATTTTTGTAAACCTGTACTTTGTACAACTGCTAACTGTTTTTATATATACTCCCCTGTTCTGTGCTCTTCCCTCAGATTAGATTCTGAAATCTCACGAATACAGCAAAGCTTGAATAGAATGAAATGTCAGAAATCTGCAGGCGAGCGCGGTAAGAATTCATCTGAAGCACAAAGTCTTGCAACATTAAAGGTAAGACCAGCAGGACCTTAGTTTTTTGTGCGGTGTTATATAACATTATTGTTCAACTTATCTCCATTATACTAAACAATACGAATCTTTGATTGATGTGACACTAAGCCAGTGACACTGACGTCATAGCTTAACATGGCAATTTGGTACATCTTAAGTCATTAAGTTTGTATAAAAAACCTGTTCCCAAAACGTATCTGATCATATTTTATCTACGAATAGTTATTGTGTGGATCAGTGTCCAAAGTCCTGAAATTTTTACAAAGATTTGCAGCTTCTGGTTCATTGTACCGTTTAAAGGAGAAGCAGGAGTTGTCCCATCATAACTATAATCAGTGAGAAGATCAAGTTTGGGGTTTGTTCACATAATAGGCTTTCGTAATCGTAATGGTTCAACAAATTACTTTAATAAGTGGTAGATGAAGCCCAATCTCCGGCTTCGTCACCATCATGTGCCTCCCTCCATTAACCATTCAAAGAAGTGCGCCCAGCAGTGTGCAACCTGCCAACCTTTGTTTTCATTGGCGTAACATAGGTGCCAATTCTATTATAAAGTTAACTACTTGGTGTGAAATACGTAATGAGGGATGCATGATGCGCCTGAGTTGCCTGAAGTTTTTTGAACCACATGGCATGACACTTCTACAATCTGTTAGTGCCTCATAGAACACACCTTTACAGTAAACTACTAAATTGGTGACTTTTCTGTGGACATGATTTAAATCTTTTGGATCATGTTAAATAGTCTTGCACTTTAACTGTTAAACGTTGTTTTTGGTAATTTTCAAATAACTTTTACTTGGGTCAAACTTTTGATGAAAACATGCAATTCATTCAGCAATATTTGGTGAAAGTTCAATATAGTTGTTGGGAATATCCAAGTACTCCAACACTGTAGACAGTGGCTGTGGCTTGAATCTTCTTGAAAAAAATACACATTTCTTGATGCAGGCTACAAAAGAATCTGTTGCCCACATTCAATTATGCTGCAGTTTGAAGTCACTTCTAGTAAAGAAAAGATTGTTGAAAAAAGGGGATACACCACCAGAGACTCATACTCAGAAAGTAAGGTTCATCTTGAGCTTAAGCTTCAATTCCCATGGTAGCCGTTCTTATAGTTTATGCCAAAATTTCACCCAAAGTTGATGGCAATTTAGCCAAAATTTCACCCAAAGTTGATGGCAATTTGGTCTCAGACGTCAACTACTATAGCTTGATTAATTAATGGTAATGTTAGTCTTTTTTTGGTCTCATGCTGTGTGTGTATTGTACTGTTTTCCTTTTTATTTATGGTAGTTAAACTTGCATTTTCTTTAGCAAATGACTATATTTATTGGGTTAGTAATTGTAACGCCCTGTAGCCCAAAGTAGCAAGCTAGCTCCATAACCTCCAAATCAACTTAAAATGTGGCAGAAGTTATTGTTAGCCCACAACTTTAAGCTTATAAGGAACCTACAAATCTAATTTTCTATCCATGTGGGATTAGTTGTTATAAACTCCCCCATATAAATTCTTGACATCTTCGTCAGGCCTTCCCAACATCCTTGTTCATTGATGATGTGGGATTCACTAAGATGTTACAAACACCCCCCCCCCCCTCNGTACAAGGATTGGCTGATACCATTTGTAACCCCCCATAGCCCAAAGAAACAAGCTAGCTCAATAATCTCCAAATCAACTTAAAACCATGGTGGAACTTTTTGGTAGCCCACAACTAATTTTCTATCATGTGGGACGGGTTGTTACAGACTTACAGTAACAATCCTACAACATTTTTCAGGAACTGTAACATTTTTTAATCAATAGCTACAAGAACAGTTAAGAAACAAGATTAGCAAACAAACTTAGGAAAAAGTGATTAGTTTGATTCTTATTATATCGATGACATTTACTGTTTGGCATATTTGTTGTGCATCAAATACGATAAGTAGCTATATGAATTCTATGTGGAACAAGATCAGCGAAGAAGTTTGGAGAACACATGCTTTTATGTGTACTTATGACACACTAAGTCGGGAACGAAAGATATCAACATGCCTGTATTTAGCGACCTTGTGTGTGTTTATCAGTACAAAGGAAATGAAAATTGTTCCTGCTTCAAGGGGTGATGCCAGGCTGATCAGGGTATTTATACTGCTTAGTCTCTAGTTTTTTGAAGAATTTTTTTAGTCTGATAATCTAATTATTATGCAGGTTGAGAAATTAAAGGTTCTGCTAGAATCGCTTCATAGTTCGGCCTCCAAAACTGAGAAGCGAATTCTAGAGCATAGGTACTTATTTTACCACTTCTTCGGCCTTTGTATTTATCAACTGTATGGGCATGAGGAAAAGTTGAATTTTGTGCTTTTCATTACATTTTCATACCTTACTTGGCCTTTATGTCCTGCTTTGTGTTTTTAGTCCCAACCTTGCTGCACAAGGCTAAAAGATGTAATGTGAAGTTTCTTGATGCTAAGGTGTTCGGCTAAATTGCTAATGGATGTGAGAGATTCACTTGAATTAGGTTGGATATTTTTAACAGCCTTTATTTGTCACTCTGATATATATAGCGGTCCAGTTATGAACATTTAAAATCAATAAAATATATCTTCGATAGGAGCTTAACGGAGCTTATCATGTATTGCGTGGTTTTACTTTCTATGTCTTTTAAAGCGTACTCATTTTGGTACCCCAAGGGACGATAGAACTCTAAAAGTGGGCAATTGCAATTATAATCCCAGATTTTTGGAAATCTGATATTTTCTTGAAATTAGTGGTTAATGTGAACCATAGACAGCACTTATGAAGGGTAAATTAGTAGTTTTTACTTTGAAATTCTATTAAGTTGAACTAAAAACAGATATTAAGATTTAGAACTTCGCATTTGTTTCCATGTGTGCTCATTTTATCATGGAATTGATTTCTTTGTGCAGTGAAGTACTTAATACTGTCTATATACTGAACTAGCACACTTTTGTGCTCTCCTCTAATGTGAATTAATGATTTTTGCTGTACCTCATAATACATCATCCCTCACTGATATGTTGGCAGGGAAGAGAAAAAAGAAGCCCTTATTTATCGTGTAGCCAGAACTACTGAGGTCACCCAATTTGAGAAGGTGTGTTAGTATTTTGGAAGTTCACTTATCATTGTATTCTATAGCTTCTACTTACAATAAAGGTCAGCACCAGTACTTGTTCATTGCATCAATTTTTTGTAGAATACGCAAGTACTTATGTCCAGTTCTGGGATTAGCGTCCTATTTCACTGTTTTCTGAGCACTTGTTGCATTATATTTTTTTGACATGCTTCTATCTGTATTTGTGGTCTGCACATATCATTCACAGCTTGATGCCCTTATTATATGTTCGGAGGTAATAATTTTACTAGCCACTTCCCTATGAAATTAAATGTTCCTTTTTTCAGTTGGAAGGGGGTGGGGGAGGAGGCTCCCATAGGATGAAAAGAGAGGCGCTTCAAATCACAAGGTACAGCAGAGACCCTTTTTAGCGATGGAGAAGTGGAGAAATAATAAGACTTGAGAAAACATAATTTATATCAAAACCATTCCTGTCAATAATGATTGGAGCCTCTTATGCAAACTTAGCGAGCAACTAAATGAAATCTCAATAAGCCTTTTTATCCCAAAATAATTGGAAGGCAGAAAATAGAGCACAACAGTCGCTCTAAAGAAGTGAACTCCCTGGGGGTTCATGGACACGATATGCAGTCTTATTTAAACCGAATTCCATTTGTACATCCTGCTTGCTGAAATATCTCTTTCACCAATTTCAATGTTGACTGACCTCTATCTCTCCTAGCGACCTCCTCATGGTACAAGTTTGTATGTTAGTTTAATGCATTCCAAGATCTATACCTTTGAGATGACCGACCCATCTCCAGCGGCTTATAGTGGTTTCTTCTTATCATGTCAACCCAACCTTCTGCCATATTGGATTAGTTCTGAATTATAAAACAATACTTTGCCGATGATGTGTTGTATTATTAGTTTATTACCAACGATCTTATAAATATATAGGATAATGTGGAGCGTGATACGCAAAGGCAGTACCACAGTACCACTGAATAACTTGATGCTAAGCCTTTACAAATACACTAATGAGCATAATGCATAATAAACCATTGTTCTACTTCTGATCTAATTGTAACATCCCTTTTTCGGAAAAACACATTTAACGCCAATAAATAGAAGATAGTAACCAAAGATGTTTGCGGAAGCTAAATTTAAATTCAAGGTGATCAATTTCCCCAAAAACGGGTCCAAAAATGTAAATATTAAAACAAGGTTCAAACTAGTATTAATCCATGACATTCCAACAAAACATGATTAACATAAGTCTTTTCCCAAGATCCCATGAAAATGCTGAACTGAGCTATTCCGAGCCATCAAGCCAGTGCCTTCCCTTTATCCTTGGAGGAGGTACCTGTCACTGAACCACATAAACCACAACGGGTTAAGCATAACGCTTAGTGAGCATAAACCTAAGCTCTATGAATGCATAACATAGCCATAACTTATGGTAGAACTGGACATGTATCTTGACCAATTACTCAAGATATAATTACCAAGAGCATCAAGACTGACACTGGTACCAGGCCTCTGAACCAAACTTCCCTAGGGGTATAAAAACCTCCATAGGT
>LUCG01223902.1:0-14658 GCA_001633085.1 Carthamus tinctorius
ATCTTGGTACATTTAACCTAGATTTAACCCCACTAACCTAACCAGACTCTGGGTCATTACATCTATTAGCATGGCTCTCGTCTCTTTCTATAGTCAGATGAATGGTCAACATTATAATCCTGGTCAAAGTTTTTTTCAAGATGGTAAACAACTGTCTCTTATTCTGGAAAAAGCCTCTTACCATCTTTGAAATCCGTAAGATGTAAGTAAAAAAAAACCCTAGTTTTTAATGTTTGTTAAGAGTAAACTCTAATTTTGGTCCTTGAGGTTTAGTGAAAAGTTTTAAAATAGGATGTGAATTTTGATAAGTCTAGAAAGCATCCTTGTAGTTCTTATTTTGCTTTGAAAATGATCTCCCGTCTCTAACTCTGTTAAAAATCTCTATTAAATTAAGAGCTCATATTGTCTTTTTACTTGTTTACCTTTTATTTTTCAAAAATCAACGTGCACACACACAATATGTGTGTGTGTACATGGGTGAACTTCTTTTTTGGTCCCCCTCCTCCAATTTCCCTTCCCTTTCACGGGCAATCGCTGGAGCCATTCACCATCTGATCGCCACCCGGACCATACCCTTATGCACGCACTACTGTCATTCTTCCCCTCCTTTCCCCTCATCGTGACCAATTCCCACCTTTCTTCACCATTATGTATCGATCTCCGCCATCTACGTAAACAGGGACCATGGAGGTAACCACAAACCTGAAGGGTTTGCTTTTACAAGTTTTTTATTTGTCCTTGCAATTTGTTAATTATGGGAACAATTTGTCTGTATGATTTGGTTTTGCAAGCTTTTTGATTTGTTCTTTAGTTTAGTGTTTCAAGATTTTTGATATGTTCCGGTAATTTGTTCTAAAAATTGAAAACCACATACTGAATGGTCAAGACGATGGAGGAAGATAATCAAAAGAGTGAAAACCACAATTGCATGTCTAGTATGTGAGAGGGAGGGAGTAGGATTTTAGTTGCAAGTCGAGTTATGAGGGGGGTGAAAACCACATCCTTGTCGGAGTTATGATTTCGGTTGCAAGTCGAGTTTTGAGGGGGATGAAAACTACAATCCTTTTTGGAGTTATGCTTTCGGTTGCACATCAGTTCTAGATCTTCTGTTGGGGAAGATGACACTGTCATCAGCAGAGTTACATGGAAGAAACGCAATCTTATCGTCCTTGTGTTAGAGTTTGTATACAGAGTACATATAATTGAAAATATGTTTATAATATAATATAATTTAAATCATAAATACAATATGATATGTACAAAAAGGTAAAATAATATATTCCTTCAAATTTTAAAATAAAGAAAATATATGAAAAGACAAAAATGTCTTTTCACTTGACGGATAACTTTTAATGTATTAGAGAAAGATTTCATTAAACCTCGTAGCCCAAAGTTAGAGTTTACTCTTTTTGTTAAATTAAAATAAAGTTGTAGTTTAATTAAATTGTTATTTTGAAAACATATTTTTTGTAGTTTGAAATATTATTGAAGACTTAAGAGTAACATAATATTAAAAAAGCATTTATGTTTTAGTTTTTAAATTTATAATTTTATTAAAAAAATAAGTGAATTACATATTTGATGCCTCTTGAATATCTGTTTTTTGGATTTCTTCTTTGGGAATTATAAAGTACATTGATGGCTTAAAAATCACGTTTTTAGCTCAAATTAGTCCTTCTCATTAACTCCGTTAAAAGATGTTGTCGACCGTCTTTCTACCTTTTTCTCTCCTTTCTTCTTACTCAAAAACATTCACCACCAACACTACACCACCACCACACATTAAACATTCAAACCCTAGATATGAATCAGATTTAAATTCAAAACCTAAATGAGGATGAAACTCAAAAAGATTAAAACACTAAGGCGTCGTTTGTTTTTAGGAGGTCTAAAGTCTGAAGTCTGAAGTCTAATTTCACATCTAAAAAATAAAAAGTGGATAGTGCATCTCTTGAAATTTCAGAGGACGATAAGAAGTTTGATAATCCTAATAAATTAGTAACAATAAATCAAATCAACAAATTGAGAACAAATTGATCAAGTCATATATATTCATAAAAATCTCTAATTACAATGATATATCTCTCTCAAGACTCTCAGTCTAGATGTTTACAACGAAAGCATTAACTAATAACTAACTCTAACAAGAGTATTTATACCAACATGATTAACAAGTAACTATCTACACAAGACTTTGACAAGTTGACTATGACGATACTTTGACTTAGACTTTAGACTTTCATCTTTAACTTTATCATATATTCCTAATCTTGTAATCTTATATACAATATTATTAAACCTAACAAAAATTTCAAACATTTTCTTAAAAATAAAATAAACGGTCTTAAGTCTACAAACGTTTTAACTTTCAGACTTAAAAGGTTTTAAAAAGTATTTTATAAATATATAAAAAAACAACCCATAACTCTAAATTAGATTCAAACTTAAAAGGAAAATCAAACATTCATATGAAACATTTCAAACCTAAAACGATTGAAACCATCAAAAGTCATACATTAATACAAAACGATCCAAATCTAAATCTAAATTGAAACAAAAACTTCAATAAAAGCTTCAAAGTCAAATTTTTTTATTCCGTTTGAACTAAAAGAATGAATTTTTATATATTATTTAAGGTAGCGTTTGGTTTGTGGATTTTGGAGGAATATGATGTAATTGGAATGTTGAACTTCATTGACCAAATTTCATTCATTCGTTTGGTTTGTTCTTTTTCACGAAAAAAATCTCCGAATTCCATCAACTTCCATAAATGAAAAATGTTGACAATTCTTAGCAACTAGTAAGTATTTTGACACGGTAAAATTCATTTTTATTTTTCATAATGCTATATATACCCTTGATCTAATATAACATAATAAAAAAAATTATTAAAGTATTTAACAATTACTTTATTTAAATATTTTATTAAATTTAATAACTAGTTTATTAAAATATATTAAAGTATTTAATAACTGTTTTATTAAAATATTTTTAGTTTAAAAAATAAAGTATTTAATAACTACTTTATAAAAGCTTTTGTGTTTGTAAAATTAAAATTATCAAAAGAGTAGTTTAGTCATTTATCAAAATTTCATTTTAATTTCAAAGCTACATTCTGTAAACGAAACAGACAGATCCATTTTTTTAAACATATTTAATTCTAATTCTATCTACTAAATAGATGATCAAACTAATAATATTGCATTCCAATTCTATGAAAAACATATAATTCCTTGGAAAACATATTGTGAACCAACGTCACCTAAATTTCCTAGAGAAATTTGATGTATGAACTATGGGAAATATATTTGTAGAACTTAAACAAATAGTTTTGAGGCCTTCTTTTCGTTATTAGTTGATATTTAAGGATACGAGTATTTAATGGTATGTTGGATTATAAACATACTTTATGCCAAACAAAGTTAAATGAAAAACTTGAGTTCCATGATGTGTTAGATATTATCAAAATTTTGGTAAAACTTATCCATGGATTGTAACAACCCAATTTCTTTTGGGATTCTCTTAGAAAGGTAAAGGGAGAGAAGAGAGTATTGGCTTTGGGCCCATGGTATTTATAAAAGAGGAAGGTAGGTTTTTGCCATTTAGGTAAACTTTCCATCAGCGTGTGTGTGTGAAGCCGTGATCGAGAGCAGAAGAAGAAAAGAAGAAGAAGAACAAGAGGGGAGTATTGATTGGGAGCTTGAATCTCCATCAAGGGTCTCATATTTGGTAAGAATCTTTATCTTAACTTGTTTATGAATGAATCTAGGAGATCGAAATGTAGGATTCGACCCTAAAACTTTGGTTGAGGGTTTTGTAAGAAGTCTGTAAATTTGTTGTATTGGGTTTGGACTAATCAATCAATGAATTGATTGATTTGAGTAGTTTTGGGATTAGTAGGTTGAAATTGGTTAGAAATTTATAGGTTTTATCTGATTGAGCTTTTAATCGCGAAAGCCGGTAGCTTAATGCTCGATATTCCTATAGTCCGACTCGGATTAGCGTTTCCCACTGTGGTAGGGACAGTTGACAACTAAATCCGATTTTCTATATTTAGATTTATAGCTATCACGTTAGGTAAATATTTAAGGCATAATATTGAGAATGCTCATTGAATGAGCAATTCAATAAGAGAACTCGGATAGCAATCCCGAATCGGATTAATTGTCCAGCTCGGATTAGCGTTTTCCACTAATCAATCAATGAATTGATTGATTTGAGTAGTTTTGGGATTAGTAGGTTGAAATTGGTTAGAAATTTATAGGTTTTATCTGATTGAGCTTTTAATCGCGAAAGCCGGTAGCTTAATGCTCGATATTCCTATAGTCCGACTCGGATTAGCGTTTCCCACTGTGGTAGGGACAGTTGACAACTAAATCCGATTTTCTATATTTAGATTTATAGCTATCACGTTAGGTAAATATTTAAGGCATAATATTGAGAATGCTCATTGAATGAGCAATTCAATAAGAGAACTCGGATAGCAATCCCGAATCGGATTAATTGTCCAGCTCGGATTAGCGTTTTCCACTGTGGTGAGCTTCCCACTGTGGTGAGTTTCCCGACTCGGATTAGTTGTCCGACTCGTGTTAGCATTTCCTACTGTGGTGAGTTTCCCATTATGGTGAGTTTCCCGACTGGGTTTCCGATATATATATATATATATATAGAGAGAGAGAGAGAGAGAGTTCCTAGTAGGATGGATAAGTTTGGCACCAAGATCTAAGGTGATCGAGAGTTTTGGTTCTTTGGAAGTTAATAGTGTCTTAACCCGAATCATTGTACGTGCGCAATCAGATCAGTTCGAGTTGTCTAGCTGAGAGATCAGGTGAGTTTCTCTCAATTAGACAGACATTTGTGAAAGAAAGTTATTTTGAAAGTTATGCTTTTTAATTGAAAGTATGTTTTTACATGAAAGTTGCATGCTTGATTTATATCACTGAAATGGTAGATTTTAACTGTGCATTATCTTTTGCATATGCATGGTGTGTACATTGCATGGGATGGGGCATGTGCTGGCTAACCGGGGAGGCGTGACCCCATATAGGGCAGGTGTGAGCCCATGAGCTATCACAGGTGTGTGTGGCATATGGCGCGGCAAGGGCCAGCATGTATGTTGCGAGTGTAAGCATGGAGCATTTATTTATTTGAACTAGTTATGAATGCTTGTTTTATGAATAGCGAGAATTTTGGAGGAAAGAAACTGGCGTTGTTTTTTAGGGGACTCACTAGACCTTCGGTCTAACCCTCATTTTCAAACTAAAACCATTTTCAGGGAGACAGTTAGCTGATAGAGGAAAGGGCAAGGTGTGATGCTTGACAGTGAGGAAGACAGAGCAGTAGATGGTCTCTTTCACTTAGTAAATTCTCAGTTGTTTCTAGTTAGTTCCTTTATTTTGGATTGATGTACGAGCTTAGACACGGAATTTTGTAGTCCAGATCTTGGGAGTTATTTTATATATCAGATGTCTTTATTTCCGTATAGTGGGTCGTTACATGGATATTTAGTTGGGTTGGGTTTAATAGTTTACAATATTTTTATAACCCAATCCAATTATTATAGTCTGGAAATATCTCAACTCAGCCCATGTTGCATTAACAAAGCATAAATGTTTAATCATTTAGGATTAGACACATTTAGAAGAGTGTAATCATATAAGACTTCTGATATTTTCTCAAAAGTTTAACTTCTTGCATGATCCTTACTCTATATAGATGGAGTAATAACCAAATAACAGAATATGAAAACAGTCAAATCATGTGCAAAGTAACATATGATTTTACACTAAAGAAAAATGCAAAGGTATGTGGGCGAACAACCTCAAGTCGCACGGTAGGGGTATCGATACCAAACCCGATTGGACTAAATTTTTTTTGTCTTGATTTCTAGAACCGAAGACCGAACTGTATCCCCCGGATTGAAGGACTCGACGTAAGAGCCGAATGAGAATATTTGAATAAAAGACATAAAAAAACTTACTTGAGACTGATCCATGTTAAGCGGAAACCGGATTGAAGGAACCGATTATGCAAGAACAGGGTTTAGAGACTTGATGAAACCGAATTTTGGAGAATTGGAGGAACCGATTATGTGATTTTTGGAGAATTGGAGAACAGGGAATAGAACCGATTTTGTTGTAGATTTGAAAAAAAAAGTGGAAGTGATTATGCCATTATTATGGTTGGGAAAAGGAAAGGATGGAAAAAATTCAAATTAAAGTGACCATATCTCTTCCCAGTTCGATTCGGGAATTTTTGGAATTCTACCGGGACCAAACCCGATTGTACGAAAACCGGTTCAGTACGTTCCAGTCCATTCCACTCATCCCTAGGTCGCGGTCAAAGTTATGTGACTCATATTGTTTGACTGTGAGACCGGTGCGTGGGACGCCTTAAAGAGTAGACGTCACCCTATTTCTAATATTTTATTTGACCGTTTCCCAGGGCCGGTCTTAAGTGATACCCTATGCAAAAATGTTAAAAATTTCCCCTAATATCTATCTTTTAAGCAAATGAACAAAGAAATGTATGGTTTTTTTAGATGGCTTGAAAGCTAGTCAAGCTATGCATGTAACAACCACCACATTTTTTTATTAATTATGATAAAAAAAAAAGTACAAAAGGGGACATAAAAAATAAAACCCCGGAAAAAATATAAACATATATCACCAAAAAAGATGTTTTCGCGCATTTGTTGAAGCAGAAATATCATTAGTTTTCCATATTCGATACATAAAATTGCTAATCCGTTTAGCTTTTCTTGACTCGTATATTGTAAATACCATTTTAATAACTTTAGTTTTGAAAAACTTCTTTCTATTTAGGATTTCCATTAACAATTTCTTGAAACTAGCTTTGTGATCGTTAAAGCCAAATCTTGAAATTCTCAAACTATAACCCCAAAACTAGCAATAGATGAAAATTTGATGCCCTTTGAGCTTTGATGTCATGTGTGGTTGCACGAACTGCACGTGGCCAAGTCTGGCCCTGCCTTTATTCTCTTTGCATATCATATGACATATCTAGACAATAAGTATTGGGTTCATAAGTATTGGTAATAATAAATGGAGCAGATTGTACGTGAGAGGATGGAAAAGAAAAAGGAGCGTTCATTTACTCATTATCCATCTGTATGTGTATGCAGGGTGGAGTGGTAAGCCCGTTCAACAGGGAAAGAAACAGCTCAAGGTTTTTCTATCTTTCTATTATGAGTCTCTCTATCATTCCTTCCTAGGGGTAAAATGAACTCTTCTTTTCAACCAACTTAATTTACCCACAGCAATGATACAGAGTAGATCCAAGAATTCATGGATGAAAAGTCCCAACTTTCACACAACACCCCCAATTCCTTCATCTGATCCTACTACTACAAAGGAGTTATTTTCAGCCTTTAACCCTGAAAAATCAACCATTTTTGATTTTCACGTCTCTATATTTTAGAAAATAACACTGGATTTTTGAATGAAAGAAGCATGGATCACGAAAACACGAATCTATTCATTGCTACATTTAGACACAGTAGTAGTAGAACAATAGAGTTGGTTTTCAAGATTCTAAGGCAATCAATCCATCATCAACCATTCCACCTAGCTAGCTGCTAACGTCCTCAAAATACTCCATTGGTATCGTCGGTGGGCAGTATTTCTTCGCTACAAATTTATACTGTTTCACGTACAAATAACTATATTAGCTTCGAATCTATCTATATGTAATTTGTCAAATCAATAAATCAATAATAAAAAGTAAATTCATACCTTGTGTTGACTGTACTTTTCCCTTATTGCAGGCAAACCAGAACCCGGACATTCACAAACAAGAGCATGCAGAGCCTTCACACATTCACGTAAATCCGATGCCTGATACCGACTATAATGCCACAATGTCGAATTCTGTACAAATTCAGCACAATAAATCATTAGGCAAAAAAAAAACAGTCCCTACAACAAAATCGAGTTTATAGGATGCCAAACTGTCTATGTATTTAATAGAGTGCTTTATAAATTGTTTATAACACCAAACAAAAGAGCATTGTATGTAAAAGGGTTATAAAAATAAAAGATTATGAAATGCTTTTTGGGCGGTTTTTAACAAGTTTTTCAGGATAATTTTGAAATAAAACTAACTGATTTTGGTAGGTCCTATAAAGACATTATTTTTTATGATACTTTTGAAATAAATCTAATTGGTTTTGGTATGCCATAAAAAGCAATCCATTAAGATACTCAACTTTTATGCATTTTAACAAGTTTTTTTAGGACACTTTTGGAACAAAAGTGATTGATTTTGTTGTAAACTAATTAATTCAATGGCACATACCCAAGGTTTCTTTGACGGAAAGAGCATGAATTGTGCTAAAAAAATAGCAGATGCCGCAACAAGGGAAGGGGCGTAACACATCATATTGTACTCGAGAAGAGATAGCTCCGATATGTAGCTCGCCAAACACTCTAATTGCATACTAGAACCCTGTTTACATACATATGAAACACCAAAATTAAAATCAAAACCCAAAATCTACTTTCTTTCATGATCAAAAACATAATAAAGATTTCAGTTTTATACCTCATTTACTCCTTGAGCAGCACGAACAAATCGTCTGTAAGTAGACACACGAAAACAGATCAGTCTTTATACTTCTTAACTTACACGCATTTTATGATTTCAGGTACGAAAAATACCTCAAGAAACATCTAACCGTTGGGGCCGTCATTTCAAACTTCAAGAAATTTAGAACCTTAGATTCCATTTGTAACACCTGCGAGTATTTAAACGCTTAGTTAGCTAAAATAAAGCCCGCTTGAACATCTAAAGAACGACATCAATTTTGTTATATAATCAACACACACCTCATCTTTCACGTATGTATTATCGGTTATGTAGCAGAACTCTTCCACTTGGGGTGCACAGATCTCCTCATACTTGCTGAAAATTTGTTTAAACTCCTTTTGAGATTTTTCAAACAAAATATACACAACTAAGAAAGTAGAGATGCACAAGGCCCGCTTTAAAGGAAACTTTTTTCAAGGCTCAATTGGAGCCCATTCCATAAAAAGCCCGGACCAAGAAAGCCCAGGCCCAGGATTTTTTTGCTTACTGAGCCGGTAGACATTTGTACCGGACAGTGTACTGTGTAATTTTTTGTACAAGGAAGTAAATGTCTTACGCAGCAATCATCATGCATGCAACACCGAGCAATTGCAGGCGCTGGCGGTCCATCAAGTTACCCGAAAGATAACGGTCAATGTAGTTAATAGTCAGATACAATGTATCGGGTACGAGCCTATACTCTTCTGCAACCTCCACAAGCCAGTCTATAAGGATCGCTCGCATGCCCGCATTTATGTCTTTCTGGACCTTCTCCATGAAATCAACAGACGGCCTTTTCTTAGCCTAAAATCACCAACAAAAGTTCATTACAACCCAAAAGAAATGCCCATTAATTTTAAATGTTCAAATCTAGGGCTGTCCATGTTAAATGTGTGATTTTGAACAACGGAAACTTAGAGCCCAATTTTACACTGTTTAGGGGCTTTTTATCAATGAATGTAAAAACTATAGCCCACTTCGATAACTCTCTAATTTCTATTGAAAGACAAAATTAATATGTCTCAATGTCTCATGTAATTTGTATATATGTTTTTATTTTGTTATCTCTTGCAATGTAATAAAAGAAAAAACTGTGTAACAGTGACATAAAAGGGTCTAATTTTGTTGGGTATGAAATGCAGTTGAAAAAGAATGTGAAGCACCTCTGTTGCTCTAAGGTGCTGATAAATGTCACAAGCCATAGTTGCACACATTTGTGGATCCATGAAATCAACATCAAGATCAACAATCTTGTCTTTTGATCCAATTTCCATGAGTATCTCTCTTTTGCATACATTTCCTATAAACACCCAATTCAAAAAAAAATGTTAATTCAACAACTCTAAAATAAATAAATAAATAAGTAAAACCCACAAGTTATATGAGCCAAAATCAACACCTATGGCTTCCACATGATCTGAAATGTTGAGTTTGCTACAAGTCCTTCGCTCGATGGAATCGATTGCGGCTATATCGTTGTTATCTATGTATTCAACATCCGGGCTATTTAAAGAATCACATGTGGACATTGTTTCGTCCATGGAGACCGATAAACCGTCTGATTTAGATGGAGACACATCCATTTTACTACATTCAACAGGAGGAACAATGATCCTAGAGACATTTGCATCTTTTCTTGCTATCGATGATGATGAACTCTTGATCGAAGCTGTCTGCTTTACATGGGCCCCATAAGGGACACCATTGTTGCTACTGAGAGTTGAAGATCCCTTCTTTGGATCACCAATCTGAGGAGATAAAGTTGCATAAACACACAAAATTAATAACAAAAATAATAAACCATTAAAAAGATTTGAATTCAAAAACCAACTTCTTTTTCAAGAAAAGAACACAGATAACATCAGCAAACTATTATAAAGATTTGAGTATAAAAACTGCTTTATTTTTCAAGAAAAGAACACACATAACATAATCAAACTTTTAGAAAGATTTGAATTTAAAAACTACTATGTTAATTTTACATAACATCATCAAACTATTAAAAAGATTTGAATTTAAGAACTATGGTATTTTTCAAGAAAAGAAGGCATGTAACACCATAACTTACTAAAAAGATTTGAAAATTAAAAGCAAAAATCCAGGGCATGTTTTGAATCTGAAGGGATTAATCTCATAAATCCAAACAATAACTGTTCAATTTGCAACAAATTTATGATTCTTTATCACGAAACAGATCTGATCATCATAATTCTGGTAACATATTCAAGAAAATGAAACTTCATTGCAAGATTGTTATAAAAACAGAAAACCCAAATTAAAAACTGAACACAAATAAAGAAGGCATTTAGGGTTTACCAAATTAGAGGCATTTCGAGGGACTATATGAGATGCAGGCCTCTGATTGGTAACGTTAGAAAGAGCAGGGCGCTTCTTCGCCATGTGAGGGGGTAAAGCCGTCGATTTCCCCATGAAATTCTCCGACGCCTGCCGTTTTGCCAGAGACGACGTCGTTGCTTTCCGATTCTGGGTCGCCATCACACAACGAAAATTGAAAAGAAAATTGAAACCCTAGAAAACAAAATCCAAGAAGTTTCACGACAAGATGAAGAAATTCCTGGAAAACCCAGAAAAATTCATGCGATTCTGAATCAAACGGAGGGTTTGATTCTCCCAAAACAGAACGAAAGAAAGAAAACCCAAAAAGAAATTCACAAGAAGTAAAAAATTGAGACGATTTTGAATCAAACTATCCGTTTGATTTTCCCAAACAGAAAAAGGGTTTAACGAATTTCAAAAGAGAGAGTGAGAAAAGGGGTGTTATTTAATGGTACTTTTGAAGGCGGGCAAATAAGATGATTTGAAATGAGAATCGATCCTGGCCGTTGGATGGATGGCAAGTATTCGTTAGGAGCGGACAATGAGTAGGGGCCCACAAGGGTTTTTGTTGTCTGTTTTCTTACAGTGGGGGCCTTGGGGTGAGGGTGTTTTTTGTAAAATACTTTTGAAATGAAGGGGTGAAATTGTAAATATAAAAGGCATTGGGTTTCACAAGTGTTTCTTTTCTAGTATATGATTTTGAATATTGGGCTTTTTTTTCTGTTTTCTGTCCCTTTTTGTCCATGTGGGTTTTTTTGAATTCGAATTTGAACGTTAAACGGATTCTTCGCTTCTTTTCTACTTCAAGTAGTATACTATATAATTTGAATTTTAAAATTAATCTAATATTTAATTTATCATTATAATATTTCCAACGTCAATTGATGTTATTTCTAAGATTTGAATGTTATCATTGTATATTAGTTGTCATAATTTCATGATTATGTATTCTTTAAGCATTTACGAATCAAAAAAGTCCTACATAATCTTTTATAAAATTTGATATTTTATGACAAGTATTACTTTAAAAGTTTGTGTCTAATTGCACCATTTGAATTGCTATCCACGCCCTTAAATAGTGAATAACATCAAAGGGTACTTTTTGCATTTTCAATGCATTCACACTCATTTCCAATGCATTCATATCCATAGTAACAGAGTGTAAATAGCAACCCCTTTGATTATAGTAAAATATTTAAGAAGATATTTTCAAAACATCTCTTTTTATATAGATAGTCAAAAATCAAAGTCTCTAAAAAAATCTTATATTCAAATTTAATACATTTAAAATGTTGTTTTTTCTTCTTATAGATAAAAACTTTTATTGGTGAAAATAATAAAATATTATATCTTACTCATAAAAACATCTTCAATATATTCTCTACGATTTTTTGATAGGAAATAAAATCCCAAAATCTTAAAAAATATATTACATTTGCATTCAAAAGGTTTTATATTTTACAAATTTTAACATTCATTATACTATTAAGTATTCAATATATTATTATTTGAATACATCTTAAAAAAGAACTTATATGAAATAATAAGATTTGCTCTTGTTAGCGGAAGAAAAAAAGTTCACTCTTCATACAACGTGTTTTATAAAATTTTCTACACATGGACTTTTTTGTATTTTGGAAAATCATATTAGGAATTTGCTCAAGCAAAATAGAAAATAAGATCTTATTATTTATTTTTCTGTTTTATAAAATCTGTTAGAGATACTCTAAGCAAGAATCCTCTATATTTAAAAAATTTTCTTTGCATCTCTTATTTTCTTCCTTTTGGAGAAGATTTTGTAACATGTATTAAAGCAAAATGAAAAACCTAAAATTTCTACTTTCTTTATTTTAGGAGAATTGTGGAAGATGTTCATATAAAATATGATGTTTTAAAGTTTATTGTTGGAAAAGTAATTATACTTTAAACAGATGTTTTTTTAGATAAGGTTCATCTAAGCTTCGCCTAGACTACATCCTTGGCAATATAGAACTGAAAGAAAATTCGGCCGTCTGACACTAAGCCTGGCCACAAGATGCGCACGAAGGGATTCGAACCTGGGGTGAATGGAATACCATCCACATCCTCCACAGGCCTTACCGGTATGCCACAAACCTTGTGGTTTTAAACATTTGTTTACATCATGACAATGATGTTTTAAAATGTAGTCATGTTCACAGAATTATTGTTAGTCGTTACCAATTCAATAATTTACAAAAGAAAAGAATGAGCAAGATATAAGAAATTTTGAATTGAAGTTTTTTCACATAACCTTTAATTACATTATAAATTTAAATAATTTATTAAGTTTATGTAAAAGAAGTTTAAGTCTAGAAAACCCTACCCAAATAAAGCCGAAGAAAATTTAAAGATGCAATCAAAGCCTGAAAAGCTTAGGTTATGTGTGAATATCATAAAAGCTCAAGACAGAAAAGGTGGCCTTCTTTAAAAATCACTTGACATTCAATATTTGTCGCTAGGTAGGAAGGTCCTTCTATTAGGTCATCTGCAGCCAGTACCGGTTTGGAACCGGTATTGGTGCGGTATCCTCGGCAACACCGCCGAGGGTGACCGGCACGGTACCTGGTGCGGTGCCAATCTGCCGCCTCCAACGTCTCCCCCCCCCCCCCNCATTTATCTCTATTACTATATATATATATACACATATACATATATCTATCTCAATCTATCTCATTCTTTCTCCTCCTCTTATTCTCCTCTTATTTTCCCAATATTTATTAAAAAAATGGCGTCTTCTGACGAATTAGATGAAGAATGCATCATAAATCAGTTTCGTATGACCATCGCTATTGCGGTGGAAGCTATAATGAATTTAGAAGGAATTGCTATAAAAAGTGAATTAATATTGTAAACATTAACAGGCCATTTATAGGCACAATACAACAAGGTAATAGATGAATTACAAGAGAGATTTAAGGAACTAAAATGGGTAAATATATTGACAGAATAAAAACCTATACATTCCTTTTATGGAGATTTTGTGGACCCATTGATATATGTGTCCCTTATACGCCCCCGCAAGATGGAGGATCCGTCGGATACGCCAATCTTGGATCGATTACGTAGAAATGCTGCTTTGGGCAAAGGTTTGGTGAGCATATCAGCAAGTTGGTCTTGTGAGCTGATGTGAAGGACACGGAGGAGGCCAGCTGATACTTGTTCCCTTACGAAGTGATAGTCAAGAGCAACGTGCTTCATGCGTGGGTGATAGACTGGATTTGCACATAGATACGTAGCACCTGTGTTGTCACAAAATAATGTTGGGATGTGGTTATTAGTAACACCCAATTCTTTAAGTAAGCTTTTGACCCACATGAGCTCAGCAGAGGCATTGGCCAAGGCCTTATACTCGGCTTCGGTAGATGAACGAGAGACCGACTTTTGCCTTGTAGATTTCCATGAAATGATGTTGGTGCCACAGTAGAGGATGTAAGCAGTGGTAGACCGACCACCATCATTAACCCCACCCCAATCAGAATCGAAAAAGGCGGTGAGAGTGAGAGGAGAGTTACGGTTAAGAAAGAGGCCGTGATGGATGGTGCCTTTTAGGTAATGAAGAACACGTTTTAGAGCTTGCCAGTGAGTTTGGCGAGGAGCATGCATGAATTGAGAAAGTGTGTTCATGGCAAAGGATATATCGGGACGAGTGAAGGCAAGGTATTGGAGAGACCCAACAAGCTTACGATAGGGAGTGGCATCAACCGAAGGGGATGG
>LUCG01223920.1:0-16616 GCA_001633085.1 Carthamus tinctorius
GACTAATATTTAGCACTTCTCATTTGAACCTAATACTATATATATATATATTTCAAAATTAGATAAATAAATATAATAATATGAAAAACAACTAATTTTTTTCTTCATCAGTATTAATTAATATTGTATATATTTATTTAACTAATAAATATAACCACTGATTAATTAATTATTTCAACAAATAAATCTTTATTTTGTATAAGTTTAATCTAAACTTATTACCTGATTCATAATGACTATTATAAATATTGTGTGATTACATTTCTTCTCGGATTACAGGCACTCACAAGTGTGACCCTTGAGTGTCTCATGGTATTTGATGTGTCGTCTTAGTTTGCTGACCGTGCACATAATTTTAACAAAAACCTCTTCACCAAAATATTCGGTTTTTCCAATTTTTCATCCATGCATTATAGTAGTCGATTTGGAAATCCCATGATGCTTATTATTCCTTAGTTTTCCATGACAGTATGCTCATACTTCAGGAGAAGGTTTTCCTTTGGAGCTTAGGGCATCCGATGGTGAACATTTCTTTATTCAATTTGGTGCATACCGCAATGTGTCCCAATTGCAAAGGGAAAAGATGAAGGAGAACATGAATGAGACCCGGGGACGTGGGATAACAGTTGGTCGGATCATCGATTGGACCCTGTTGAGGGAATTGAATGCTGGAGACTCGATTAAGTCATATTTCAAGAAGAAGGTGAGAGATGAAGGGGGGAACGTGACGCTTATCTGCAAGGCATGGGGGAAAGCTATGGACATGTGAGAGCCGATTTACAAGGAATTGGTTTTGGAGTTTGTTGCGACTTTTTTCGTTTAATGAGTTGAAGGCGAGAGAAGATCCACGGGTCGATTTCATGAATTTCAAACTCAGTGGAAATTGGGTTACTTTGTCGCTTGCCAATCTTGCGAGGGCTCTTGATCTCTATACACAAGCCCAGATCGAAAGCCCGTCTTTTGATGAGTTCATGGTTGGTTACGCCTGTAACGTCCCAAATCCCAATTCTGTATGTTTTGACGTTAGAAATTTATTTGGGTTAGTATTTTGACCTTTGGCGCTATTCTCAGGACTTTAAGGACTGTTTGGTTATTGTCAAAGTTAAGGGTTTGTAGTAGCATGTATTTAAAGGGGTGAAAGCCCCAAATTTTCTCTTTTTTGGGTGTTAGTCGATTTCTAGAGAGAAGGGAAGGGTTTTGGTGAATGAAATCAAGGTGTGTGGAGATCTTATCTTGAAGATCATCATAGAGAGAAACAAGTGTTGGTTGAAATCATTCTAAGGTATATATTCTAACCACTTGGTTGTTGGGTTATGGTGTAGTCATTTGGTAGGGATGGGTTGGATTGATGATCAATTGATCATCAATCTTGTGTTTGAATGATGATAAAGTGTTTTGGATCATCATAGCATGTTAGAATCTTGTTATAATCAGTCTAGGGGATCTACAACTCTGTTTTTTTGGGTTAGGGGTGAAAACCCTCATTTTTGGGGAAGAAACTCGAAGGGGTCGAACCAGGGTAAATCGCGGTTCGTGTGGTGTTTCTTTGGGCCTCTCTTGAAGGGCTTGGTGTAAAGGATTGTAAGGGATAATGTTTGGTAGAGTTTGGTAGACATTGGAGTAGTTTCCCTTTGGATTTTGCCTAGGGAACAGTTATGGTCTGTAGAACCCATTTTTGGGGATAGATGGTAATATGTTGCTTATATATTTGTACAGGTCTTCAAAGTTAACTTTTTGAGGATTGTTCTTGTGTTTGTTTCACTCGCATTTGCAGATAAGTGAGTACATTAACCTGTACTTCTATGGATCATGTATGGTGATTGCTTATGTACGACATGATGTGGTTAAGTTTGCCATGTAAAGGGTTACGATAGGACTCATTGTGGTGGTAACACTATAGTGAGGACTAATTATGGATTAAGAGGTCCAGTACCAGTGTCAGTTGCAATCCTCAGTGGTGCTACACTGTTGAGGAAAACGGGTTATGATGCATGTCCAAACTTGTATGTGCTTGTGGCTACATGTTATATGATTGGTATGGGGGTGTAGGTTTGTACTCATTAAGCTTTATGCTTAACCCATGTGGTTTTAATGTTTTAGTTGTAGGAAGTACAACCGTTGATAAGGGAAAACTCACGCTTGATGCTTCGGAAAGAACTATTGGATTGCGTGTATTAAAACAAACATTCAATCCTCCAGAGATCTGGTCACAATCTTAATACAAGTAACAATAAAATAAATACGAGAGTAAGATCAGAAAGACCTTTTTAAAGACTGTGAAGAATCTAATAGTAGGATTCCCTCTATCAGGAACGTGCTCCCAAAACCAATCACGGGACAACGAGATCTCTTCCATCTCTTTTGCAATCAACAAGAACCATGCATGCTTGATGATTTTTTGTGTTATTTAAAACGAAACCCAAAACACCCTTTTTGTGGTTTTTGCCGTCGAAACCCAAAAGAAAAGAACAGATAAAACTTGTTAGGGTTTTTGTTGTTATTAAATAAGATTAAAATCATATTTTAATAAAAGGGGTTAGCCTGGTTGGTAGAGGGTCACTCTTTTGGAGTAGAAGTCTCAGGTTCGAACCTGGGTAGTGGCGTTTCTAACTAACTGAGGTGTATACTAACAACTAGCGTTTCTAACTAACTGAGGTGCATACTAACAACTAATTAAGCTGCCGTCCAAAAAAAAAACAAAAACTAATCAATTTTGATAATTATCTAAATTATTAGGTATTATCCAAAACAAGTGTGAACTAATTATTAGTTACTTCCTCTAGAAATTTCAAATTAATTAAAACGCTCTTAATTAATTACTTGATAACCCTCTAATATTATTTCTCGTATTTACGTGACTGCATTTATGTGCAACCCAATAGACACATACATTTCAATAATATTACCATTGTGTTAATAGGCATATCCCTAACAAGAACAAGTAAAAACCTTTTCTTTATCCAATATTGTCTCAAGTCACGCCAAACGTATAACAAGTTTTATCTGTTCTGTTATGTACTGTTTGACTTAGGTTCATGTGAGACCAAACTGTTTCCGTGAGACTAACATTTTTTACATAAAACTTCACAGCAAAACACTTTGAAGGTTAAAAGAATCCGAACATTCATCGTAAAAACTGTAAATGTTACGTTCACGGTGTTTTTTGATGTGAAGGTTCGATTTTTTTTTGACCTTCACAGCATTTGTCGTGAAAGTTCGAATTATTTATTTGTTACCTTTACAGTTTTTTGAGCCGTGAAGGTTTCGTTTTCTTACCTTGTTTTGGAATTTTTTTTCCTCGATAGTGTTTTTTAGTATGTTTTTACGATGAATGTTCGAATTTTTTTAACATTCACAGTGTTTTACTGTGAAGTTTCATGTAAAAAATGTCGGTCTCACCAGTCTTACGAAAATATCTTGGTCTTACCTGAACCTAACCCTGTACTGTTTTTTTTACGAATAAAAATAAAAGAAAATAGAAGGATATAATTATGCGGTGTTCCTCGAATTATGCAAAGTATGTGGCTTATACGACTTGGTCCAACTTCCCGGCCATAGCACAACGTCAGGAGGTCCCCCAAATCCCAATCTTATCGATCTCACGGCTTACACTCGCCGGATTCCCTTCCCCCATTGTCATTTTCACTAATCCAAATCCAAGTTCCAGAAATTAAGTACGTAAGCAAGCTGATTATTATTATTATTATTATTGTTCTTATCTTCCTTCACGATTCTCACCACTCCCCACCAATCCCATGTCGACAACGAAAATCCCATTTTCCCCAATCAATTCAAATGATGTAAAAAAGAAAAAAAAATCATCTTTCAAGAAATTCAATTTGGTCACGTTAATAAGATGAGCAATATAAAGAAAAGAGAGTCCCACATGGTGTTTTATTACTGTAGTCTGTCTCCCTCTTTCACTCCCACTCCCACCCCCACCACCTGTTTGATGAAATGTTTGATTGATATTGGAACGAATAGAAGGCAGACAACAAAGGGGGTAATGATTAAAAATTGATGGTTGGTTCATGATTTCATATTTTAGCCTTTAAGTAGAACCTCAACTCACAACAAATTGCTACATGGGTAGTTGGGTTTGCTTGCCTTTTTCTTTCTAAAAAGTCAACTGAAAAACACTATGCATATATACAAGTTTTCTTGATTTGGTTTGAGTGGATGGAGGAGTAATGATTATGAAATGTTACTTAGATAGATAGAGGTCAGAGATATATGGGTGGGTGTAAATTTCTTTAATCTCTTTATTTCATTTGGATGAAAAATGGGATTTTTTATGGTTTCAGATCTGAGATGTTGATTTTGTTTTTTCCATCACAGGAAGTATAGAAGAAGAGAAAGAAAGCTGACAGAAGAGAGTGAGCATATGCAAAGCAATTGTATAGAAAAACTATACATTTGTTGGAATTATGCGTGTGCTCACTTCTCTTGCTGTCAGCTACCCTCACCACCCTCTTGATGGTGTAACCTGAAGCTGTTTTTGTTGTATTTTATGTGAAAATTTTTCATATTGATGCTTTTATGTATAATGTATTCTATTCTATGTGTGTTATTGGATAAGGGAGAAGCTGCAGGAAAAGGTGTGACACCTGGACAGAGACCCATCAACACCACCCACCATCCACTACCACCACCAGTCCACCACTGTGTTATACACAGAAAAAGCTGCAAGTCTTGATGACTCATTACTCTATACATCCCCTAATTTTTTATCTTTTCCAATAATGTCCTTCTTTCTGGCTGTCTATCCTTATCTCTAAAATTTGTTTTCCCTTTCAGTCCCTTGATGTGTAACAGTAATTTGATCAGATTCAAAACGAAGATGATCTTGGATGCAACAGGTAGAGAATGTATTATGTATTCTATTATGTACCTTGTTAATTTTGTACTATTTATGATGATTGATTTATTATTTAATGTGTTTTTTTTTTCTTTTTACAAGCCTCTCCTCTCTATGAATTATTTTTTTATTATAATATTCAACTTTGGAGTTTGAAATCCTGTACTTCTTCTTGATGAAGAACGAAGGATGGGTTTTTTCTTGAAATCATTAGCAAGGTACTGTAGTTTAACCGTTTCTTTATCTTTCTTTCATACAAGTTGAAATTTTTCATCGTCATCATATACCTAATATTTATTTCTCATAGTTTTTCCCAAATTTAATTTATTCAATCTTTTTGACCCCTAATCTCTTTTCTTGCTTATTTCCACTCGATTACCATCTGGGTTTGATTGATTTTTGTTATCAAGAGAATATAAGAAAAGTTCTATATCTTTTTTGTGAAAGAAATGATCTGATTTAAGCATGGTATGATGTATTGCAACAAGGGTTTCTTGGTACACAGTAACAACTCGTTTGCAGTTGCACACACTGGGTCATACACGTATATAAATAGTGTTATATAAGTATATTATTCAACATGGGTTTGTAAAAAAATGTAAGTTTTTCTTCCTTTTTTTAATGTCTTTTGATTTTCATCATGTATTCATGTAAAAAACAACACAGGACCCCTCTATTCTTGTTGGAGGATAGTTTCCATCATGGCAAAGGTGCATGCTACCAAATCAAAGCGAAAATTTTCAGGCAAGTTGGAATACTATGTGTTGACTTAATTACTGTATTTGAGGTTTTTGTCATCTTTCAACTTAACCAAGGCCTATTTCATAAATATTTATCTTCCTAGAGAGATTTAGGGTTCAAGTGTACATAGAATTTCTTCCTAGGGATATTGCTGCTTGGTGTTTTGGGGGTAAGACATAACTACTGTAGCAATCTTAATTACCCAAGTATCCATGTTTTGTTGGTTAATTCCTTTTATAATATTGTTGCTCAATCGATGATTCTATAACCCAAACCTTTAATTTAAGTTACAATTTAATGGAACTGTCCTGGAGTTTTGTAGAATTGTTTATGAGGGCGACTTGCTTTTTTCTTTGGTATTCTTGCTGTTTGTTATAAGTTAATGGAGTGACCAAAAGTTTGCATCCCAAGATGAATATTGGTAATATGTTTGTCTTATATTGTATGCTGGTAGTATATTGATCTTTCTTGAAACGTATCGGTAGTTATTTGCTGTCTTTCTATATGGTTACTAGTGTAATTAATTAGGGAACACAAGAGTTCATAATTGATTCCTCTAATGCTCTTTAATTAATTCATATGCTAATGAGATAGGCAGTGCTGTTTATCACATCGTCGAGTCCAAAGCTTGTGTTTGGATGATTTGTTGTTATTCAATGCACTAGTACTCGTTCATAGAAGCAATACTTAATCATAAAGGAAGTTGCCTCATTTTAGTTTGTATTTCAAACTTGCTACATAGAGAGGACCGTATAGCATTTCTAAAACTAGCCAGACTTCCAATAGGTGCCTAAGGCTTGGAGTTTTTTCTCCCAATCTTCATTATAGTTGTTAAGGCGCTATTAGGCCCCGATGCGCATAACGCTCAAGGTCTTGGGCTATTTTAAGTTGAGGCTTGGTGTAATTCACATGGCCCACTAAGGCGCTGCGTCTTGTGGGCCTAGGCGCGCCTCATAAAGAGTTGTTAAATACCTAGTCAAACCCTAAGATTAAATAAGTTTTCTCATCTTCTCATCCTATAGATTTCTTAAAGAAAGAGTGATTAAATAGATGGCATAAGTCAAACCCTAAAATTAAATACCTAATCCTTACCTTAGAACTTCAAACCTCCTTTTTATAAAAACCCGGACCTTAGAAACTTCTCCTTCATGGCTCATACTTTAAATCCTTCTCACTTCTACCTCTACCAAAGTAGTATTGGTTGCTGCATATTTGAGTTGTGTGTATATACATTAATACATATACATATACAGGGGGCCATTCATGGAAGAACTCGGTAGTTTGTGGGAACTGTGAGAACTAATATGGACCACTCATTTCAATAATTAATGACTTAAAAAGATAGAATAAAAAATCCGGCCCTAAAAGAACTACCTAGCGGTTATCGTCATATTAAATAAATAAAAACGATTAAATTTAATAAATGAGTGGTCCATATTGGTTCTCACAGTTCCCACAAACTACCAAGTTCTCATTTGATTAGCCCCTACATATACATTTACATATACCTAGGGAGAGAGAGAGAGGGAGGGAGGGGGAGAGACAGAGGGAGGGAGGGGGAGAGAGTCAGGTTCAAACAAGAACAATATCTATTTAAATGAACACGATAACCAACAAAATCACATATGATTTTGCATTAACTTTTGAAAAAAGCCACGCAGATGACTTTTGCCGCACTTGCAAAGTCGCATGAATCATATATGATTTTGTTGGTTTTCGTGTTCTTTTAAATAGTTAGTGTTCTCGTTTATCCTTCCTATATATATATATTGTTACGATATGCCTTGCATTCTTGAGGCCTGTGCCTCGCCCTAGGTCCCAATATCCCTTTGCGCCTAAGTGCGCCTTTAGCAACCTGATCTTCATTCTTCTTAACAGTGATGGTGTTTGAGAATACGAGGTACTCCTGACTAGTTTAAATTACTTTAATGATAGGGTCAATGGAATTAAGATATGTTGTGCCACTTAATTAGTTTACCTCAACTGTGAGCGTTTAACAGTGTAGCAAGATCCTTAGGCAATTATTGCAGAAGCTCAGACACATGGCGCTTAAGTTTATGACTCACCTTGTCTGCTGATAGTTTGTATAATTAGCTATTAACCCACAATTAGTGTTTCAGCGGAAAATGTAGCATTAGTTAAGTTACTATTTCCCATTTCATAAAGTAGTAAGGTTCAAGTACCATAAATCATAACACGTTTATGAGTTTAAAGGGCTTAAAAGTTTTCCACTGCTTAAAAGGGCCAGTACCCATATTTAATAATGCTTGTACCCTATGCGCTAATAGCTTTATGTTGCATTGTATCTGCACATTTTGGCTTTCAGAAAGTGTTTACAGTTAAGATAACCCTTTTTTGAATATGGGTTCAGTCTTATCAATTAATGTATGCTATGGCAGAAAGACAAAGTTGAAAAGCCAGTCAAGATCCATTTGGCTTAATATATATTATATCCATTTGCATACTTAACTACTCGCATGAAATCATCATGTCAATATAACTTGTGGCTAATATATTCGTTGGCTCTTCTAAAATTACTTCTGTTCTTTCCTTTTACTCAGTAATGTTGTGAAATCTTATATTCATCTGAGTTATTATTATTTATTGAGAGCCTTTTCATGATAAGAATGTCTTGGTCTTAGCCTGTCAGCTAGCATCATCAATCCTTATTTTAAGCTCTAACTTGTATCTTAAATATTTTGTTATAAAAATCATTGTATATGTCTTTATATAGTGTATAGTTATCGCAAGAGTTGTCTTTCTTTCTTCCCAAATCCCATCAAGAATCCAGCAATGTTTCAGAAACATACTTAGTATCTGTTGGTAACGGATACCATGAGGCATTCCCATTCTAGGAGCCATGGATTCTGGTTCTAGAAAGATTTGTCATGGAAGAAGTTTTTGGATATTAATTTCAAAATCTAGCCAACCAGTCAGTGCTCAAAGAAGCTCCTAATACTTGATCAATTATAGCGCAGGATCGATCAAGTGAATCATTGAGAGGGTCCACTTGATGTGTACAAGAAAATAGATAAAAAAGATGGACTTTGTATTTTTTTATTCTTCAATTAACGATAATAGAATAAATAACATAGTGCAAACCCTTGTAAGAAAATAAGAAATCATGACATCATAAACTCCTCTTGCTTGTCAATCATTGTAATTGACATAAGCGTATAATGTTGTTTATCGTAAGTTATAACTAATTATATCTCTTAACTTTATGCCTTCGTCAATGTTCTTGATCCAAATATTGAGACTTGATTTCATCGTCATCAAGATCTTCACCATACGATCCAAAATCGCCTTCAACAAACTCTCTCACATTTCTTTTCACACTCAATATTATCGTTACTGCCCACTGTTATCCATCCTTGAGCTATACTAACATCATTTGCTAGTAGTACATCACACTCCACCTCATTCATCATTTTCTTTTTTGTTCATAAGTTTTGGATTGAATTGCATGTAAACGGTTTGTTAAATGAAGTCTAGCCTTTTTTGGTACGGGTCTTTAAGAGAAGCAAGTCTTCAAGACGATAGTAAAATTTTAAATAAACAAATTAACTTAATTTCTACTAATCAAAATAACTACCTTTAGGAGCTCTCCAATTTCTTTCACATCTGGGACTAGAAGAACTTATAGTCAGCGAGAGTATCTTCATCATCATGTGCAAATCTAGAGTAATGCACCATTGTTAGACACCAAACTACTAACAATTAGTAGTAGTAGTCAAATAGGATAGCTAAAAACATATGACCATTAGAGACAAGAAAATAATTACCTGGATTAGAAGCTACATCATTCTTCAGAATCCCATAATTGTTAGCTTTTTTGAGACCATTCCTTTCATCATTTCTTATTTCAGCAACTCCATATTAGATAAGATATGTTTTTTTTATATCAATAACCTTCAGTGTTGATCTTTAATATTGGGTTATATGTTGCGTCGCCGTTCTTGGTATCTTAAAATTTTCCATTCCCAAAACCTAATTAATGATTTCACTTTTCCCTCAATAAGTCTAAGAACCCTCATTGGAGTATTAAAACTTCCAAGCCTTTTAAAGGATAAGCCGACTGGTTCACTTTCAATGGTTCCATGACTTTGTCATTTTGCAATCATGGCTAGCTTGCATTGATTTCGTTCTCCCCAAAGGAAATAATTTTAATTTCTTCCTTTATCTCTATTTTGCTTTTCCGTTTGTCAAATGTGAACATGCAATCCTGTGGAAATTGGAAAACTGAAGCACTAATTAAGCTACTAGCTATATTTTTCACTTCATGAAGTGACGAGGTTCAAGTTGCCGCTTACCCCAAAGTTCCTTATCTCTCAAATGATCAAGCCGAGGTTCCATCTTTATAATCCTTGCATGTTATCTAATAGCTTTACGTCACAGTGGATTTGGACATTTGACATTTGAGATGGCGTTTACTAGTGGCGGATCCAGGAAATTTTCCTAGTGGGGATACCTTTAGGGTAGAATAAAGGTTCGTAAATTTGTCCGATATGTTCTTAGCCTAATTACACATTTTCAAGGATTTTTAAAGTTTTCTTGGTTGATTTTAAGAGATTTTGAAGTTTTTTTTGTCGATTTTGAGAACTTTCTCGATTTTTAGCTTGATTCCGAGAGCTATTTCTTTATTTTTTTGATTGATTTCAATGTCTTTCTTTTTGTTGATGGGGTCCCGACGAAAAATGACCGGGGGAAATTGTGACAGATGCTTAAAAAATTATTTTTAACTAAAAAATTTTCATTTCTTAACATTCTAGTCAGGGATCCTTCCCCTTCTAATTACAAGGTGGATCGGCCATTGGTGCTTACCATTGAAATACTGATCTTCTGAACTTGGATTTAGGTCTATCCGTTAATGTATGCTATGGCACAATGATAGAAATCCGAAAGCCACTCAAGAGCCCCTTTGGAGAAAGAACTTGTTTCTTATTAACATGGTTTTGACATGATGGATTTTATGCAAGCTATAAGTATGCCTATTAGGAGTGATAGTTTCAAATATCAATGCTAATAGCATTGAGAGGTTCATATCAAGGTAAATATCAAAGAAAGAACATGACTGCTCTAGGCTTACTACTAATTTAGCATGTTGCCCACGAATATAAATTGGAGTAACACGGTGTCAAATTGCAATACCTAGCTAGAGCATGGGGAGATATAACTCGATGCAAAAATCCAGTAAGTGAAATGACTACTCTAGGTATACCATTTAGAAGTGAATGTCCTCTAAGAATATAAATTGTGATCAAATTCCATGAAGAAAATGATTCAGTTTGACTTTTAAGGAACTGGCCATTTTCCCAACTTCAAAATCAAATTGAATTTTGTAAGTTTCCAACTAAAACGTGATAACTACAATCAACCTCATAAAACAAATACTAAAAATAGAAACAAGTTCATGTTAAATTTGTACGAAATTCCATAAGTTTGTTTTGTAGAGCAAAGATTTACTAATGAAACCTGCATCTGTGTACCCAAAATTTCTGCATTCTCTTATTTCTATTACCATTTCAATGACTGTTTTGTTGCATCTTATTATCAGTTTTCTTTCTGGGCGTCTTTTAGCTAGTGATTCAGGTCATTTCATGTATTCATTGGCTTTGTGAAAAGTTGTTCCTGATATAGAATAAATCTATTGCATGATATCCTTTATACTTGTTAGTCAGTTTGCCATGAGGCTGTTCAAGAAAAGAAGGCAATCTGTGTTCTTAGCATGTCAACTAGCATCAGCAACTTATTTTTTGTGAAAGACCTATTACTGGATAATTCGTGGATAGAGCCGAGGAACGTGAACTATGCAAGTTTCACTGTGAACTTATATCTTCTTTGTAAACAATGTTATATACACACACACACATTGTATACTGCTCACAAGATGGTATTTCGTCATTTCTTTCCATGTAACGTTCACTAATCACTGCAATCCCCCCAAGACTCCGCTAAGGTTTCACTATGAGCTGGGAATCTGTTGGTGTAACGCTGGTACCGTCACGAAATTTACCCTACGAGTCTTGTTTTATATTATCATTATACAAAAGTTCTCTAGATTTTTGGGTTTCATATTGTAGCCATCGAGTGACTTGTTCCCAAAGAATCTTGCTGCCAACTCATGTTTTCATTAGCTTGACAGGATATACGCTATTCGTTTATGTCAATTCTCATCATTCTTCCTTTTGATGACCCCATCGTTGTTTCTCCTCATGTTAAGTAATAGAAGTTTGCAGCCTATAAGTAGTACCTGAGAACTGAAAACACTAAATGGTAAAGCTGAATGGGTATAAGATCCAAATAATTCCCAGGACTCTTGATTAAATATCTGTTTGTTGCTTATTTGCGGGAACCGGTAAAACTTTCCCTTTGCTCTTGGTATCTGTTCATTTTTGTTAGACAGGTTTGTGAAGCTATCAATAAAATCCAGATTACCCTTTTGGTATCATGCTTTTCCTAGGTTCCTTGCTTAATTTACTGTCCTTCTGAATTGAAAAGACCTAATAAGCATATTATTTAGAAATTTTTGGTAGTAGAAGTACTTAGAGCAATCCTGGAATTAGGGTTCAGTGTCAGACATGAATGTTCATATAAATCTGTGTATAGGACTTACCAGCTTTCTTGTACTCCTTTTACATTAATTAAATGAAGCGTTTTCTTCTTCTGAATGCTCATATCCATCTAAATAATTGGTATTTTTCCGAAAGCCTCGTACTATAATCAATATTCCGTTAGCCCTTATTGTCACTTCACTAATAGGGCCATTTTTTTCATGAACTTCATGTGGTTTTATTTTTCTTGAATTTTCAGATGATATGAATTGTTTGTTTTATCTTCTTAAACTTGAAACACCTAACCCACATTCTGTCAATTTGAACAATTATTCTTGAGGACATTGGGGGAATGTATAATAGTGTTTCTGAGATAACATTTATAAAATATATACACCTGTTGCTACATAATCAACATTTCTGTTAGTAGGTACCTGGGTTCAGAACTTCAGCTGCAACTGTTTCGTGCTTCAAACTTTTTGGTTGCTAAGTCCATCTGTAGAAGTTAAAGTCCATCCGCTTTGGTCCATTATTCATTCCTTCCGTATTTTTACTTGGTAGGTGTTATTTCATGTTGTGAGGAGTTAAAATTGGATAAAAAGTGGGTTGTAATTGGCTAAAGATGGATCCTTATGTGTGTGTTAGTTTTTGTGCTATACAAGTATATGCTTAGACGCACCTATGGCAGTCTGGATGATGATCTTTTTTCCAGAATCATTGCTATTCAAGTACATGGAAAAATACAAAACTTCAATGATGTTTTAGGAGTTTGTTCTGTAGTTAATTGAGATAGGCAAAAACCAATGATTTAGTAGAATTGTGAATTTCATGTCTATCAAGTTTGCTGAACCTTAAGCAGGGCTTGGAGCAATTTGTAAGGTTATTCATTTGCGACCAGAAGATTGCAAGTCATGGGTTCAAGTTACGAAAACAACCTCCTTGTGTGATATGTTGTGCATGACAACGTAATTTTCGAACCCATAGTTGGAACCTTGTGCACGATCTTACGTAAGAGGTTCCATCATGTGTCCCAAGAATGCTTAGATATGGTCATGGATCTAAATTATTTTTTGACCTAGTCACTATATGCGTTTATCCTAGTTTCACTCTTCTCTTCGCTATTCCTTTCAATAATGATCTGCTGCCTTTATGTATTCATCATATCATTCCCTCGAATTTAGTTGAACTATACTGGTACATGTGTGGGATCATTCAATTCAAACCGGTGTTTGGGATGTCAGTATGGACTAAATTCTCTTCTCACTTTTATGTTTACTCCGTCCTTAACGTGAATGATATAGCTGAAGAAATCGACGCGTCGTTTTTATTATTTAAAGCCTTTCTTGAAGCGACTTGAATTCGTGAAAGGATCCTGCAGCCTGCAGATAGCAGTTTAAATCTGTTAACATAATGACTTTTACTGTGTCGGATTAATTAGGAAAATAAATATGTTTGGTGCCAGACAATTAGAGGCCTGGGATCTAGAAATGAATCAAATTCAACTTTATGGACTAAATAGAAGTTAAAGCCGAACAAATGAAATGATCTAAGAAGAAACAGTTTCATCGAGTGTTTTCCTCAATAGCTTTCAAATAGAGGTAATCTAAGCATCAATCGCCTATAATAGTTGGGATCTTTTGTGGTTGTTACCAAATATGTAGTGAAGGGACTATGGCTAAGTTTTGATGAACTCGTCCCATCAAAGAGAATCTTTAATTCTTTTACCCAAAAGGTAGATAGAAATGATTCATTCATATAAAATCGCATTTCGTCTCTATTCGTAAGGAAAGAAACCCTAATTCTACTAGCATGGTAGCCTTGACAACCAAAGACGAATATATCAGTTAGTGTGGATACTTGATTATAGAGCCCTAAATACATAAATCCTTAATCAATAAACAGACATAGAGAACCGACCCAAACTTCTATAACTTGTGTTTTAAGGGTACATGTCTGTATCAAATACGTGATCTGTGGGTGACAAGATTCACAGCATTTATAATATGTATTTTATAACTTATTTTATATACACACAAGTAAAAAGAAGTGAGTACCTAATGAGATTATATTGTCATTCATACATAATATATGAAATAACCATGCACTTAATTCTAAAGTCTTATTTTGATTTTACTTTTGCTTGGTTTGCCATGGTGAAAACTATATAGGAAACGTTTGTTTCTTCACTTGTTCTTTTCTTAGCAACAACGAACAAGACAAAAGTTGTATATTGGATTTTTAGCGTTAGTTACCAACTTTTGACATGTGGATTTTCATCTTAGTTTTGAAAAGCCAAATAGTTCCAATCTGATCCTCCTACATTTATGGTCAACTCCAAAATTAATGCTACCATATTCCAAATCGATGGCAAAAAAGGGACAAGAAAACCATTTAACCCCACATGTGCTACATGATCGAGTTGGGTTGTGGGCTGTTTTTGTTGAAGTTGTTGATTGTTCTAATAACTTGTTAGGCCATAAGCCAATGATAACTTATTCTAGTCGTAGGAGGAAGATTAATTAAAGACATTTGTGTTGATTCCTAAGGAAAGAATGATTGTTCTTTAATAATTAGTCAGCGAATGGCAACTATGCTACTTCTTTAGGCAATCATAATATTTGCTAGGTCTAATTAGGAAGGAAACCAAACAAATACAGTAGATCCTTCATAGTGGTAGCGTCCTGCGAATAGGTAGTATGTCGACCATTCTCTTTCCCCAAGGGGTAGAGAGGCTATTGCGCAAGAGTTGCGCTTAGTTTGACGGAAACCATTTGATGTTAATTTAAGCACAAAGAGAGAAGCTTGCGTGGCAAAAGTAAGTTATTTTATTATCCGAACATTATTTTTGTTCAATAAACTATTTAAGTTCTAATAAATTGGTGCTAGTCAAAATCATTTATTCTAGGCATGCCATGAGGTTTAATTAAAGAGCCTTATGCTAATTTCAGGGAAAGAATACTCTTTCTTTAGTACTTAGCCAAGGAAAGGCAAATATGCTTTTTCTTTAAGACAATTATATATACATGTGTGTGTATTTTGTGATTAAATAAGATTTATAAGTCTAGTCTTGGAGAAATTAGGAGATATGCTTAAATATGATGGAAACCACTGGATTTAAGATTAAGCACATGGAGAGAACCTTGCCTCTCTAAAGTAAGTTATTTTGTTATCCAAATCATCGTTTGTCGCTCAGTAACATATTTGGGTTCCAACAAATACGTTCATATCACGAATCCGAGTCCAGTGGCCGCAAAAAAAGGTGGAGAAATTGTAGAGCTACAAGTTGAGATCAGAGTACATACCACGTTGTTCGCATATTACATTGGCATGCACTTTCTGTTTACTAGAATAGACACACAGATGGACACTTGGTTTGCCACCATATGGGAATTGTTGCACAAGATCGTAAATAGCCGAAATCCGCATAAGGTGTCATTGTGAGTAATGGGATGACTAGGATCATGTAACCACATTTTGAAGCTTGAAATACAACCGGGTGTGGGAACTAGGAAATGACTTGTGGAAAGGGGAAGCAGGATGACATCATTGGGGGAATGAGTAGGTAATGTTTCCAACACATGATGGAACAAATCTCCTTGATGACCTAAATATGCACAATTTACAATTACCGCAAAGAGTGTGAGCTATAGCTCCAAGGGTAGGGGGTTGGTTATGGATTATCTGAAGATGCAAAAGAGGAGTCTTTTCATCGATTCAATGACACAAATGCAAGCGACACTTACACTTTGGGAGCAAATCTTCAAGAGGATGAAAATGAAGTATAATTCTCTAGGTGGAACTAGCAATGAAACCAAACAAATCCGATAAATCCCACGTGAGTCTAGGGGTGTATGGGGGTTGGGCGGTTTTTGACATTTTTACAACTCAAACCAATTATGGCGGTTTGAGAGTTCTCAACCTTACCCAACCCATTCAAAAGTGTAACCCAACCTTACCCTTGCAGGTTAAGGCGGGTTGGGTTCAGTTGACGATTTTAGTAATATACATAAAGTTGACGAATATGTTAAATAACACTAAACGTTCAAGGTTCTACTTCTCCTTTTCTTACACGTGTTTGGTTGATCATGATCTTTGATTTTTAGAGATTTGGGAGTATTTTCCATTGCTTCTTATACATAGGAAATAGGATAAAGGATGAGTTTACTAAGTGAATGAAATCTTCTATTTCTTTCTATTGTGAGAGATTGTCAATATTAAAGATGATACCAAAGAATAGTGCCACCACAATTATGCTAACCTAGCCTCAACCCTTCTAATTAGCGGTTTGGGGGGTTGGGTTTTAATTGGGTTGTTAGCAGGTTGGCTTGGGTGGGTTTTGTGAGTTAACGATTGTTTGTACACCCCTACCATGAACACCCTCCACCCCCCACCGCCAGGGCACAGAGGGAGGGACCAATAACTCGCATAAGATTTTGTTCCATCTGTTTCCTTTTTCCCTAAGA
>LUCG01224028.1:0-17568 GCA_001633085.1 Carthamus tinctorius
TGCTGCGGGGGAAAGCGAAAAGAGGTTCTGAAGCGCTTTTGCCAAAAAACAAACACCACCGTAATCATCGAGCAACCAGATGGGTAAGCTCAGATCTCTTAACCAAAAGGGCCACAAAAAAGTAAGCGCCCACCGTGGGGCTCGAACCCACGACCACAAGGTTAAGAGCCTTGCGCTCTACCAACTGAGCTAGACGGGCCTTTTGTTTCTAGGGTTAACTTCAAGCTTAAAAAACCCTAATCGACCATTAATGTTCGTAAAAATGGTGGAAGAATCGCCCACCGTGGGGCTCGAACCCACGACCACAAGGTTAAGAGCCTTGCGCTCTACCAACTGAGCTAGACGGGCTGATGTCTACGTCGCTTGCAGTCACCCCTATTGATTAATCCAAACCATAACTTTCTGGGGGGGTTTTTCAGGGTTTGATGGTAACTTGATGTTGTGGCATTGGAGCCAGAAGGAGAGAGATATGGAAGTATGGGGATGGACGATGATGTTTCAACTGGTAGTCATCCTAATATTGGTTATTGCTTTTGGTTTAGTTTTGGCAATTGTTGTTGAAACCTTTAGAAGACGATTCAACCATGCGTATGTTCTTCTGGAAACCCTAATTTTTTTTACTATGACATTAATGTATGTGTATATGATTCTGATGTTTGTATTTCTATTTCTTCCAACAGTCCTCACGAAGCTCACCCGATTTTTGAAGATCCGAATTCCTTCAAACAGGTACCTTTTAGTATCTATCATCTCCTATTGTCTGTTGTCTTCTCGGAAATTGGTTGCTGTAATTCTGCTCATCGAGTTTTTGATGTGCTTTTTGTTAGTTGTTAGTTTGAAGTGAAAAGTTTGATCTTTTTGCTGCTTACTTTCAAGTTTCAACTCAAGTGCTGATATATTGCTACCTCTGTGTCTGTGGTCTGTTTATAGGAGCTTAATGAACTTAATGGGACACAAAACTTATTTGTCAGCTATAAGGCATATGCAAACTGTATGGGACTGGACCAATTGTGTGCCCTACGTTTGGTACGACTAGAGCAGGACTAGACTAAAACGTCTGTCTTGCATTTGGTAAGCTGGACAAGACACGACAAAACTGTTAAAGTTGACCAGATTGGTCTTAAATAAATATGTTGCATCACTACAAATTGACAAAACAAAGAGATTCCATCACTACAAACTTTTTTGAAATCTGTGGTAAAAAGGCAAACATACAAAAGTCGATAAGCTTTTAGGAGGGAGCTTTGAGTTTTCTCCAAACTTGTCCTCCCTATTAAAAAACACCCTCCTTCCATCTATGAGGAAACCCTCCCAAACAAAAATATTCATAATCTATACAGACGGATTAATCCACACAGACACCTTTATCCGTATAGAAATTTATGAAAAACCAACCAAACATCCCCTTAGAAAGATCTTACTATGCTGCTAGGGACTCGGGATTTCTTAGGTTTATAATAATTTATGAAATTCTAGTGTCTAGCTTTAGAATAAGGACTTCTCCAATTGGCAGGCAAAAGCTGATTTGCCAGTTTGGAAGCTCCAAGTGGCCGCCAAAAATAAGGGCAAATGCCAAAGATGGGAGAGAAGCGGCATATATGGTGTGTTCCTGTTCAAAAACAGCATGTATTGAGTGTGGTTGGAATTACATTATTTTTGAGTGTTAATGGACCCACTAATATGGTGTTTATATTCGTGTTGTGGTTGGAGACTTGGAGATGGTTTTCAGGGCCGGTCGTATGTTTTTGGATGTCGTGGGCGAAGAGTAAAAAATATGTCCCTAATCAAAGAAATAAAGAACACACAGTAACTTTATAATTAAAAGGAATGAACCACCTGTAAAACAGTAACTTTAATAGTTAAACCGACATTTATAATTAAAGTTAATCCAAGAAACAGCTAAATTGAAATCTCACCATTCGATCATTTTTCCAAAAGTGATGGCTTTTCCAAAACAGATTAGCAAAATCCATAACTCGAAAGATTGTGGACTGTCAACCTTTCTAATAGATTGATGTGGTATTCTTTGTAAAATACATGATCCAGGCCCCTGATATAAGAATGCATGCTTGGAAGTTGGTGGCGCCATACCAAGAAACAAACATATCCAAATTAGTTTCCTTTTCTGAAGAGTTCAATTAACAATTCATAGTTGTCTTCATTGTATGTGAGTTTCAGATATAGGCAATGTGTGCTAACACTGTTGGGGCCATTTGCTGCAGGTTCAATGCCCTTCTATCAATGATCCTGCAGAAAAGTATATTTCGTTGATTATCCCTGCCTTTAATGAAGAATATAGATTGCCTGCAGCTCTTGACGAGACGATGAAGTGAGTAAATGCAAATCCATTTGTTACATGTTGCGTCAATCTTCAGTTGAATTTACAATTTTAACCATTGAAATCCCAGCTGAAGTGTAAAATTTAAATGGGGGATGTTCTTTGTTATGCTCTCGTTGTTATGCTCTCGAATGTTTTTTTTTTCATTTTCGAACACGTTCGTTATTATCTTAGTTTTGCTGATCTGTTTCTGTCCCATGGAGATTTCAAATGATCACTTATTGACACGAAAGCTTTAAGGACTTCTTGTTCCATCTAATTAAATGTTCTTTTCACTTTCTAATTGAAATATGTTGCCAACTTAGAGTATTAAAAAATTTCATAATAATTTTAACTGGATCAGTAGCTCCTAGAAACGGGTACCAATTCTTACATTGCAAGTTTTGGTTGGACAGAGGAAGTAGCATTTATCTTAGAAACTTGTGTTACTATTTGCTTAAAATTTGATTAACATTTGGTGATCTTAATTTCATCAATTTTTAATGAAAGAAACCCGGTTTTGGTATCCGTCCCTTGAACATACATGCAACCTTGCTAAGTGGTTGTGCATATGAAATTGGTTATAATTTTGAATCTTCCATGTGTAGTTACCTTCAACAACGTTCAAGAAAGGACCAAGCATTTTCGTATGAGGTATTTTGTGACACTTATGGTGATTATTTTTTGAGTTCTCTTGATACTTCTGTAATATTTGTTATATGCCTCTAGCTGTGTACAATAAAGTTCTCTGCTTTCATGATGGATTGCATATTTATTCAGGGGGCTTTTTGCTATCCTTTTGGATCCGATGTCCACTATTGAAGGTCTACGTAACACAAAATACCATGCAAAATTTTGTACAGATGTTTTATAGGAAGTAGGAAAACAAGATTTGAGGCCAAATGAATGACGACTATATCTTTGTTTATATGGCTAAAACATTGGAATCGGGGTCATGCGTTGAAATAGCAAGTATCTCAAGATGGATGAAACAAGACACCGTGTTTATTCACTAAAGAATTTGTACCCTCTAAAATTGAATTCATCCATAGATAGTTACCTAAGCTTATCGACTCAAGAAATTTGATAGCATATCTGGCTATCTGTTCTGGGTTTTGTTTTCTTGCTCTAATGAATGTCACAAAATAGTTTTCGATCTGATTCATAGTCATTACTACGGTCTGCTTTTAACATGGTCTCAAAAGAATAATCAACATTTACCTTAATAGGCATAATTAGCCGAACGTAAAGACTAATTTGTGGAGGACAAATGGGAGACTGTCTTAGTAGGAAATACATCGGAATTTACTAATTTCACTAATTTATTCATATCAACAATTAAAATAATCACAACAAGCATATTCGTACATGTCTACTTGGATCCAGTATATCAATTTATGCAACCTCTTATATAAGCTTATTCCTCGCTCATAATAGCACATGCGTACCCTTATGTCTATTGACAATAAGCATTAGTTTGTCTGTCCATCAAAAAATAGAGCAATTTAAATGAGCTTGAACCATATTAAAAAAATCTTCCCATCTATAATAATTCTTATTTTACCTTGTAGCATTGAAACTTAATTGTTAACATGCGGGTCATAGATGGTATTTTGCGTATTCACATTAATGGATTCTTGAACAGGTAATAATTGTTGATGATGGAAGTTCAGATGGAACAAAAAGAATAGCCTTTGATTTCGTCAGGAAATATAAAGTAGACAATGTTAGAGTTATTCTCCAAAGAAAGAACCAGGGCAAAGGAGAAGCTATAAGGAAAGTGAGTTGAATGCATCATTTGTTGGTTTTTCATGATGTTATGAAAGCTCTATCATGTCACTACGACTGATCCAAGCTCTTGGCTTATGCGAAAGCATTGCAAAAACAGGGGATGCTACATGCAAGGGGGGAACTACTACTTATGCTGGATGCTGATGGAGCAACAAAAGTTGATGATCTAGAAAAGCTTGAAAATCAGGTTGGTGTCACTAATGAGGTTCAATAGAACATTATGTAAGGAAAAAGTCAAATAAGAAATACAATGTTGAGAACCATGAGAATCAATCCCGACCATTCAATGAGCTTTATTTTTGCTAGAATTCAAGGTGGTATTATTATTCATGTGTGTGTGTTTCATATATGAAATGTATGGACATGTTTTGTTTCACATGTGAAACAATTATGTTTATTTCATATATGAAACAACACTGTATGTTTCACATGTGAAAGTTCTCAATATTTTACTGGTTCCCATTTGATTTGCGTTGAGAGCATGTACACGTTAAACTTGTCCATCATCATTAATAAAAGTCCGGTATAATGTATTCGGAGTATGGGCAGTTAAGGATTTTCCTTGTAGATCCTTGCAGTTGCCAAAACGAAAGGTCTGGTAGCTCGTGACTCAAGTGAAGGAATTGCAGATGTCCCAATTGTGGCATTTGGTTCCCGCGCTCATCTTGAGAAGAAAGCTTTGGCTACAGTTAGTAATAATACCTCATGTTTATTCTTTCATTTTTTGGTTGTCAATGTTTGTTCCTTATAAAAGAATCCATTTTTATGCTTCAGAGGAAGTGGTACCGCAACTTTTTGATGAAAGGCTTCCACGTCGTGGTCCTCTTAGCTGCTGGTCCTGGAGTTCGTGATACGCAGGTTTTTTCTTATTCCTATGTTCCAACTATATGTGTGCTCTCCATAACTCCTTGTATGTTACTATCCCGTGGGAGGCTGGCTTCAACCCGTCTGCTAGCCTCAGCCATTGAGTCAACTTTGAAATGCCTCTTCACATGTGGTGTGGTGTGGGCTGATTTGGGTTGCTGGTAATCAACCTGTTGCTTGACTCTTACAAAAACATGGAAAAGTTCTTGAGTTTTTCTTGGTCTGTTGTACTTTGCCCAACCCAAAATAAATGTCCACAAAAAAAAGGCACATGGTTCTGGAGATGCGTAATTTTTACTTTCTTTTTGGAAGGGTGTTCCAGGCTATGTGTAGACTAATCCCGGCTAATTGTGACTGCAAGAAATCAGCCTTGATGAACTCAGTGGCCACAACTGTTGTGTATGCCTGGAATTGAACCCTAGGTAGACGAGATATTCCACCACATCCCTCAGGGCGTCAACCACTATGCCACAACCCTTGTTAAGGGTAGAATGGGAAAGTAGACACTTTTGGAAGTGGACAATAATCAATTAATTTAGGACAAACTAAAATAGAAATGTGGACACTTATTTTGGAAGGGAGGGAGTATTTTAAATATTAATTATGATATGAACTTTTCCATGTATGGCAGTGTGGCTTTAAGATGTTTAGTCGAGCTGCTGCAAGGAAGCTTTTCACCAATATCCGTTTGAAGAGGTAAGAAAGCCATAGATGACTTCACTACTCACGCTATATCTAATCTAATGCAATTCCCTCCAAAAGGTACCATCGACTAACTTGTTTTATGCAAATATTTCCCCTTCGATAGTGGTGGCATTTGGACTATCATGATTCTGATGTTTAGAGTGACAATTGATGTTTCATCTTGGGTCTGATATCCTTTCTAAGACTATAGGGTGTTGAAAAGGAAATTCTGAAATTCATGTTTGAACAAAATAGAAATTACAAGTGGTGGTTGAATTTTTTTTGCTAATTTGAAGATCTGGTAAAAAGACCCGAGAAAATATATCGATATGGGCGTCAAATTAAGTACTAGTAAATCATTTTGTGGTATGATTTGTTTGAATTTTATATATCTTAGGTTTAAAAATAAGGATGTAATTTATATTAGTTTTTTATCATGAAGTATTTTCTAGTAAAGATAATTATAGAGTATTATGCCATCCCTGAACATATGTTTATCAGTTGATTATTAGTTAGTTTTATAGAGTTCATAGAGCTTTAAAAACTTGTACCCCGTAAGTAATTACCTTTGAATTTTAAGGGATACATAGTAATTGTCGACATTGAATGCTTAAAGGGTTGTTTTAAAGACTTTGAGCAAAATGCTTTATAACATAGAATAGATTCCTGTATGAAACCCTTTCTAGTTTCTATAGCATATGCATACAATTTATGATCTTCATTTTTCTTTTATCTTTTAACCGAACTTAATTCATGATATTCATGCAGATGGTGCTTCGACGTGGAGTTGGTGTACTTGTGTAAATATTTCCACATCCCCATACTTGAAATATCAGTAAACTGGTCTGAGATCCCAGGATCAAAGCTGAATCCATTAAGCATTCTTAACATGTTGTGGGAGTTGGCTCTCATGTCTTTGGGTTATCGAATTGGTATCTGGAATATAACCACTCAAGCATCATGATTCGAAGGAGACCCCATATGGTAGACAACAGACATGCTCTATTCATCGCACTTTTGGTCAGCCGGAAAGAACCCTGATGGCTACACTTACTGTACAAACTCTTGAGAACTTCATGCCTTCCATGTTGTTCGTAGTTCGTGAGAAAAACTCGATCTACAAGCGACTTATGAAAGATGTGTTTTAACATTGGTTATCGATTGTTATGCTAGTTGTTCTAGTTAAGTTTTTTAAGAAACTTGCTTTCTTTTTTATTTCTCAAAGCCAACCTTCCCCTATTCCACTTTGAGGAGAGATTTGACTCCATGAAGCTTCCAAGCTTTAGGGAATCTATCTAAGAGGATAATATTGGCATGCCTAGAGGAAAGTTTAGTTGCGAATCAGAGGACAAACGGGAGTGTGACACGTGTTGAGTTTTTTACACCATTCATGATGAATGATACACCCTTGTGAATGAGTGGGACATGTGACATGCTCTTTTTTGTCCCTTGGGTTACAACAGATGTTAGGTTTACAACTGAACATGCCCCTTGTATCGTATATTTAGTTCTTAGGCAAAGCATCGTGGAGAAGAAGTTAAGGTGAGAACGGTTAGAAGGGATCTGAACCATTGATCACTTTCAATCTCATACTCATTCCATGAACTACGCTTGATAGAAAGGTATTGGATGGAGAGGTTAAGGTGGGACGAGAGAGGGCTAGGGAGCTCACACATGTCTTTCTCCTTTTTCTGTTGTTTACTACTTACTACCATTTGTTCATCTTATTTTTTTTGTTACACTTTTTTCACTAGTTGGAGATCTTTATAAAAAACAGCGCTCTGCCTTACGGGGTAGAACATAAGTTTGTGTACATCATACTTCTCATAAGTCCTGGTTTCTAATGTTATATGTTGAACTCGTTTGATTTGGTTTGGTCTTAGAAAATCCTAAAATATTTATGGCTCATTAGCATGTCAAGATTTGGCACCTATCAGGGTGGCCCTAGTGCCTGGTGAAGAGGGCGGTGGCCCAAGGCATCAAAGTCAAAGTCTAGAGGGCATCACAACCCAATAGTCAAATAAGGTTTAGTAGGCTTGATTTTTCCAAAAATGTTATCGTTTTTGACCTCTTGCTTTCATCTCTGCCCTCATGATTCGTGATTGACCTTCTGCCTCTCACCTAAGACGCACAACATAGCTGATGCCCACCATTACTCTTGGTAGTCATCTTTCATCCTCTCACCTTAACTAATCTTCTAACCCTTAATGTTGGTTGTCACTCTCATTTCTCAAATCACAATTAGTTTCCTTCAAGCTTAAATTAAGGTGTTTCCTTTATTAGTGTTTTATTTACTTATTTAGTTATCTTATTTGCTTATTTTCCTGAATCTTGATATCTTTTTTCTTACTTTCTTGATGTTTATTTGTTGTTTTTTTCCTAGTTATTTGATTTCCTATTTCACTTATATAAGTGGTTTGCGTATTTGGTTAAATCTTGATGTCTCGTTTTCATGTCATAACTATATGTATCAGTGTCTTAATAATTTATGCTTGATATTGCCTTTATATCATTTGTGGTTTCATTATTATTAACCGATCATCTTATATTTGTTAATTACACCAATATTTCTACTTTGTTATAGTGTTTTGTTCTTATTTGGTTATTTGTGGTGAAAATGTCTCGTTTACCTTGGATATACTCTCTCTCTCCCAAGAAAGTAGATCCGTCTATAAATCTGTACGAGGATACGGCCAGGTTTCAAATCTTATGGATATATGTGTCATATGTTTATTGGATTAAGGCTTCTTTTACTCTCCGCCCAGGACATCCAAAACCATTAGACCGACCCTACGCCTATGGAACAGTAGTATCTGTAATATTGTGCTCTTACCACGGAAAGCATGCATTCATACTTAGATAATGAAATTTTTGTATACTTGTTTATTAACAACACGATCGGTTTGACCACGAACGTGGCATCTTTGCCGTTGTTGCTTCTATCGTACAAGGGTATTTTAGGAAACAAGTTTTTTGGGAAAAAAATATTGACCAGAATTATCTTTAATGACATTTACCTAAAGACAGGCACAATTAGCCAAATTTTGTACTTTTTGAATGTTGAATGCCTAAAACCTAACATTGATCCATAGTTCTTTATTCCTAACTCTTAACATTTGTCATCCTCATTACATAAGCCAAATCCACTTCTTATCTTTGATAATGGAGTGGTTGCAAATTCTTCTTAGTTTAGGCATATTCAACACACAAAACATTTATTTAATCAACTAATTAGTTATGGTTGTATCGATAATGGTATTTATTCAAACTATAAGATCAAAAGGCACGAAGAAAACCCGCAAAAAGATGGATTCTCCTTCCTTTCATGAACTAAAGAAGCAAGCTTCTTTTTTCTTAAAAGAGAAGATCAAGACTGCACGACTCGCCTTAACAGACGTTACACCTGCAGAACTGTAAGCATGTCCTTTTTTTTTGCTAACAAAAGAGTTATTTTACGTGCTCTTTGTCTTTTGGTTTTCACCTTATATGCATAAAAAGATTTATTGTCACGTCTTTTACTATGAAGAATGACTGAAGAAGCAACGGATGAAGATTCATGGCCACCCGACACTCGTACCATGGGATTGATATCACGTTCGGCTTTTGAAGTTGATGATTATTGGAGAATCGTCGATATTCTTCACAAGAGGTGTTCAAATTTAGCGTTAGCGTGTTTGTTGCATTAAAAAGATTGATTTCTGAATTTGGTTTGCAAATTTTGATGGGTGTTTTAGGTTGTGGAAGTTTGATAAAGAGAATTGGAGAGGATCTTACAAGGCTCTTGTTATATTGGAGCACTTGCTCACCCATGGTCCACAAAGAGTCTCAGAAGAATTCCAATGTGATAAAGAGGTTATCAAGGAGATGGCTCTTTTTCAACATGTTGATGAGAAAAGGTAAGCAAACAAAAGGCTTTTATTTAATTATTTATGTTCGTAGAAACGATAACGAGAAGTCTATGTGCTTAAAAATTACAAGAATCAAGTATCCATTTCTTTTCTTCCCACCCGGTAAGCAAACGATAACGGGTGGGAAGAAAAGAAACGGATACTTGATTCTTGTAATTCGGGCCATCTGAGAAATCTATGTGCTTAAAAATCTTGAATATAAATCAGGTGTCTGTTAGCTTCATGTTTCATCGCTGTCCACCAATCAATTATCGAAGAATCATTATTTTAATAGAAAGAATAAAAAGATAAATCAAATAAAATAATGACGTGTCAGATATTGATTGATGTGACAAAAAGATACATGGAGTTTGAGGACGGAGAATCTGTATTTGTTGAAAAGGTCGGCATGTAAATGCATGGAGCTTGAACTGATCTATTATCTTATGAGAAAGATGCAGATTCAATTGGGGGTTGAGGGTAAGAGAGAAATCGGATCGGGTTTTGAAGTTGCTTGATGAAGATCAATCTTTTTTGAAACAAGAGAGGTCTAGAGCTCGTAAGCTCACGAGCGGGATCAAAGGCTTTGGTAGTTTTACTCAAAGAAGCGTTGGAAAAAGATTGACGGAATCAAGATCCCTAATATGTTTCAAATCCAATTACGACGACGACCATGAAGACGAAGACAAGAATCTGGACTATCCAGATCACCCTTTTCTAGTCGATGAGCATCAAGATACAACCCGTTTTCATGACGTGAAGAACAAAAGAAACCACGGTAATCGCCTAGAAAGATAGAAATGATGTTATATTTAGCATACTCTTGTGAATTATACCAAAAAAACAGTAAAGATACATGCTTCTAAGATTTACTATTTGTCCCCCAGTATTGGACTAGAGGGTAAAGAGGTGGGAATCTTTATAGATAATTTAAGGGTTAAGTACATGGGGGTGTATCGAACTTGTCACGTTTTATCATTGTATGTACACAACTTTAAAAATTACCAATTAATGTGCTGAACTTGCTAGAATTGCCATTGTGTGTACCCAACCATTGCTAGAATTGTCATTGTACTCTTGCCATTGCTAGAATTACCAATTTGTGGTTTAATTCTAACGTTGGGTACACACAATGGCAATTCTAGCAAGTTCAGTACATTAATTGGTAATTTTTAAAGTTGGGTACATACAATGATAAAACGTGACAAGTTCGATACACCCCCATGTACTTAACCCATAATTTAATACATACTTGTAAATATTTAAGACCATCTTGTTCTTGTGTTTCTAATGGTTGGTATGAAGTTTCAAGTAATGAAGAAACAATTCAAGAAAGTCAAAAGAATTAACATGTTTGACTAAAAAAGGCAAAGAATCATTGTCATGGACTCATATAGGATTGGATCTAACTGATAGCAGTTGTAAAGATTAAAAAGAAAGAGGAAAAAGGTTGGCTTAGTTTTTGATCAAATTAACACCTTACAACTACACAACAATATGTGATGATTTCATTGAAGCTTAAAGCAAAATGCAACATTTACACCATCATCCATAAAAGGTGGGGAGATCATTTTTGCATCATGGCATCTTGAAGCAATGTCTCCATCATGAAATGGAAAAAGGTGCATTGCCCATTATGTTTAAAAAAAAATACAATAAAATGCAAGAAAGTTTGTTTAGCTTCCATTTAGTAGGATGAATGCTCCAAGAGTGTTGTTAAGAACACCCCTTTATGTTTATAATAACAGTCAAAAGCTACCTAAAAGTTTGAAAATGTGTCATTTTAAAATAAAAAAGTCAACTCATTTATGACAAAAGCTACCTAGAAGTTTGAAAATATATCATTTCATAGGTTAGAGGGGGTGGTGCAATGATCCTTACCCATTCTACAATTGATGTAACAGAGTTCGAAAATATCTTTTTTTTTAAGGGTGTCCGGGCCAAAGCCCGACTAATCCCGGCAATTTTGGGGGCTAAACATGACCCACTTAAATGTCCCCAGGCATGCGCACGGTAAAGCTCGAACTCGGTTAGAGCGCTATAAACCCCCGAGCGATAACCAATCCGCCACAGCGCTGGAAGACGAGTTCCAAAATATCTTATTTATTGCAAATTTTGTAACATTAGATACCTGAGTATTTGCTTACAAAAGGTTACGCCAAAGGGATACAATGAAATGGGCGATAAACTTGATTTTTACGTCGTCAAATATTACAAGATCAGTAGGTTAGAAAATCTCAAAGGCCGTTTACCATATGTTTACTCGATAAGTACTTATTAGCAAGAGTCCTCATCCTCACTAACCTTAGCACATAACCTTATCGGCTATCAAAATGGATTGTTAGTAAGCATCTTTTAGTAGGTAAGCGCTAACCAAGCAAGAGGCTTCCCTCTTACTTACCAGGTTAGATTCTCAATCCTTGTTATGTGTCTTACCAGATAAGATTCTCGATGCTTACAATGCTCGCCCATAAAGTAAGTGACACCCAATAAGCGTTTAGCAACCAATCCCTTACATTTTGATGTATTTTACCTTTATACAAAATACACAACTGATTCTAGACATGATTTATGATTAAAAGCAGCAAAAAGAACAATATCTTTTGTTCATTTTGAAGGGATGTGCATTTAAGCAATCCTACAAGAACATATAACTGCCATTACTTCATATGAGCATTTGAATATAATGAATTCAACCATGAGAAGGTGACAAGTTCAATCAACAAAGGAAGGTTGAGAAAGAACATAAGGCAAGTGAAAAAATTGGTTGGCTTCTAAAAATGAGATTAAAATAAAAGAATTGTGGAACATACAGCAATCACCTTTGTGCTCTCTCAATGACATTACTCCCAACTTTGACAAAACAGCAAAATATATATATATAGTAGACATTATAAAACAAAGTTACAAGAAAACGTTGCAAGCTGCTTATCTTCAAAACGACATCCAAATGCATAGAGTATCAGAAACATTTTCTGTGCACGATTGATGGTCCAGACTCGTCATACTCGGCCTTGGAAATCCACATCTGCATTTAAAACAAAGGAGCAAAATGCCAAATTAGAGATCTTTCAAGATCGACAGTCGCATAAACATCAATCTTTTCTAGGGATTTTCTGATTTCCAATATTGATTGTTTCCTTTACGTGTTCACTGTGAACTAACTAGGTTTGAAGTTGCATTTTTATCTTTACTCTAGCAAGCACATGCCTAGGTTTCAATTAATTATATCAGTTCCCTACGGATACGTTTCGCATGCATACAATGCGTGCAAGAGTGAGTTAGGAGGGTGAAAAAATTGTTGAAGGTTTTAGGGTTTTAATTTGACATGGATAGTTTAGTAATTTACCAATCTTGTTTCCATTGCCCTGCTTTTTGTTCCACCTATTTTGGTAGGATAGAAAATTGCATTTTTGTCCCACCTATTTTTGTAGGGTAGAAAAATGCATTTTTGTCCCACTTAGGTCCTATCCTCTCAGTCTAATGTTGGGCCAAACGTGAGAAAACAGGTTTTTATACGGTCCTATCTCGCATGACAAACATGCCCTACACATTCTCCGTTGTCCATTTTGTGGGCCCCATATTCCCAATTGCTCTAAAAGGAACAATCAAATCTCTAGTCATTTTGGCTATTTATCATTTCAACAAAGAAAGCCTCGATTATATTTTGAGACAATTATTGATTGCTTTTTCATAAATAATAATAATAATAGCATGGATGAATGTATGAAAACAAACCTGCTGGAAGGTGCTTAAAGATGCCAAAATGGACCCTCCAATCCAGACACTGTACTTCCTCTCAGGTGGTGCCACAACCTTGATCTTCATGCTGCTCGGGGCTAATGCGGTAATTTCCTTGCTCATCCTATCAGCAATTCCAGGGAACATGGTTGATCCTCCACTCAGTACAATGTTACCATACAAGTCTTTCCTAATATCGACATCACACTTCATAATGGAGTTATATGTAGTCTCATGGATACCAGCCGCTTCCATTCCTATCATGGAAGGCTGGAACAACACCTCTGGGCAGCGGAACCGTTCAGCACCAATTGTGATCACTTGTCCATCAGGAAGCTCGTAACTCTTCTCAACAGCAGAACTGGTCTTAGAAGTTTCAAGCTCCTGCTCGTAGTCAAGGGCGATGTAGGCCAACTTCTCCTTCATGTCTCTCACGATTTCCCGCTCGGCTGTAGTGGTGAAAGAATACCCACGCTCTGTGAGAATCTTCATTAAGCCATCGGTGAGGTCACGTCCTGCCAAGTCCAGACGAAGGATCGCGTGTGGGAGGGCGTACCCTTCATAAATTGGAACTGTGTGACTCACACCATCTCCTGAATCCAGGACAATACCTGCACCGAACAACAATTTGACAGCAAGGATTAGAATACAATTTATATCGACTAAAAAATTAAGCACAATCAATTACTAATCAAGGTTGCAAGATTCAATTTGACATGCTCCCTTCCTCCCTCTCTTATTAAGAATAAAATTGTCACTCAATTAATCAAAAAGTGTAATAATTAGACATGTCTACAACTATGTGCCTTTCTCGTTATGAACATTTATTTTTGGCCGGAAACTACCCTTGATGGAACAGATAAAAGAATTACGTGGATCCAAATCAATACAATCAATTTATATGTAACGTTGATAACAGGAGAATAGGCAATTTGATTCTCCTCAACCGGCAAAAATGATGGCAATATCATTACCAACTCTGCAAACACAAAGATCAGTGTTACTTTTCAAATTGGTTTCACTGCTAACTTAAAAAGACAACAAGATGGCCATTGTTAGTAGTAAGAAATGCCAATTGGCAATTGCTGCACATTAATGATGCATTTCTGAAGACTCAAAGAACTTCACACCAATTGGAAGTTTGCACTGATTACCAAACCATACGAAACCCTTATCGTCCATGAAGGGCAAGACATAGGCCGACGTAACCTCTACCCCAAAGAGTATAAAGGTATCCGTGAAAAACCCAATTTGTATGAAGTGTAACATAACGATATACAGACATGATAAAGACAAAGCAATAACACACAAAATAAACAAGTACACGAATAACCAATTAAAAAAACTACACAAGTTTTCCATTGATTAAGAAGCATAAAAAGGCTTACCAGTTGTACGTCCACTGGCATACAAAGAAAGAACAGCTTGGATGGCAACATACATAGCAGGGGTATTGAATGTCTCGAACATGATTTGGGTCATCTTCTCACGATTGGCCTTAGGGTTCAAAGGTGCTTCAGTAAGAAGAACCGGATGCTCTTCTGGAGCAACACGGAGCTCATTGTAGAAAGTGTGATGCCAAATTTTTTCCATGTCATCCCAGTTGCTGACGATACCATGCTCAATTGGGTACTTCAAAGTCAATATACCTCTCTTCGATTGAGCCTCGTCTCCAACATATGCATCTTTTTGGCCCATCCCAACCATCACACCAGTGTGACGAGGACGACCAACGATACTTGGGAACACGGCCCTCGGAGCATCATCTCCGGCAAATCCAGCCTGTGACAGAAAATTCACTGATTTAGTACAAACGATAAGATCTTGGAACATCATTCGTAGTTACATATGCATGTGTGTGCAAGTTAGATACAAATGAACAGAAACCACAATCATACCTTAACCATTCCTGTTCCATTATCACAAACGAGTGGCTGAATATCTTCCCCATCTGCCATCTTATGCTACCTGCATAACAAAATACAGCATAAGTCATCATATCTTAAAATCTAGTAGATCTTCAACAACAAAAAATGATACGTAAATAGCAAGGCCTAAATGGTGTGAGGTGTAGCGTGGCGGCAAGGTTAACCTCAAGTCTTACAAGTTACGGCAAGGCCATGGCGTTTTCTAAGGCGGCAAAACTGTATACAATATTGTATGTATATATGTGTATGTGTTTATGTAAGTGTCTTGAACAATAATAATTAAGTTACTAACCATTTAAATTCATGTTAAAATGATAAACAAAAGAATTTCTAAATTCGAATCAACACTAATGGGAAAATTCTAATCGATACTAATGGGCAATTGAGGTACACCCATCCCGAAAAATCGAAAGAATACAAATTTTGTACAACCATAACACACCATCTTGACGCCAAGGGGGTTAACGTGGCGGCAAGGTCACCAAGGGGCGTTTTTTAGAACCTTACTAAAATAGTCATCAACTTCGACAGCAAAATCACAATTTTTTTCCATAAAAACCAATTTCCAACGACTCATCAAAAAGAAAAAACTCCGGCTGTTGCACTCATCTCATCTCCATGTTACAGTGCCATTAAGAATCTGCTTGATCTTTTTCGTATAGATACAAAAGCACAGAAATTCCAATGGTGAACCTGTGACCTCTACGTTTTGCATTCTAAATTAGCAACAACTTCACATGGATCATAACTATCAAACTGCCTAACTAGTTGCTAAGCATATAACTTAACCTAATCGACCGAAATTCATTTCTCATACTCGGAGATCAAGCAAAAGAACATCAACTAAGGCCTACAAACAAAACCTAGCATTAATCAATCACACAAATGCAGCAAACTTCACCAACTTTAATCAGTCAAAACCGCATACGAAACATACGTAAATTTTAAAAAATTGCTCAAAAACAATAGCATATGGACTTAGTGAAGGAATGTAAGAACATCAAAAAGGAGAGATGAGAGTGGAAATGGATAATGAAGGATCATCATACCTGAGAAAACCCTAGAAAAATGGCTGTAAAATTTGGGAGAGATGATATGGAGGAGGAAGAAGAAGAAGAAGGGTCTGAAAGAGATGAGAAATTAGAGAGACTTATATGAAGAGAGAGATTTGATCTGGACCGTTGGATTGGTTTTGATGTACGGAGGTGGAACACACGTCTTTGCCGGCAAGGCCCACACAACTCCACTCACTCCTTTATTTTTAGAGTAAATTACATATTTGGTCCCTATCGTTTACACTATATTGCATTATTGATCCCTGTTTTGAAGTAATTAAGAAAAAGGTTCATGTATTTTACATTAGATTACACTATTGGTCCCCTAATCCAGGGTTAGTAATCCTAACTCTATGAACTGTTAAGCATAGGAACCAATAGTGTAATATAGTGTAAACCATAGGAATCAATAAGGATCTTTTTCATAACTATTTTAAAATAGGAACCAACACTATAATATAAATATAATGTAAACCACAAGGACCAAGTATGTAATTTACTCTTTATTTAATTTAATTGAGTTTTAATAAGAAATATTTTACTCAATATTTATTTATTAATTATAATCATATTTTATCCGGCCTAAGCATTTATTAATTAATTATGTTGATTTACTGAAAAAAATGTAAATAATTAATTGGTGGTTAATTTTATTGTACTGGCTATTGTTTCTTAATATGAGAAAGAGAAATTATATTTCATCCTATCTTTTTACCTATCCATCCTTCTACTCACTTGATTATTTGAAAAGTGTTAAAATTTAGGAATGATATGAAGAAAGATAATTAGTGCATTACACATGTCAAATAATCAAGTGAGTAGGATGATGGGTAGGTTAAAAAGTAGGAGGAAATATAATTTCTCTTTTTTAATAATCAACATTGTAAAGATATACACTAAGATGATTTCGCCAATCAAGCATGCTAAGATGACATGTAAAAATAATATGGTATTTAATATTGGGTTAGAAATAATTAGTGATTGATTTTGCATTTATGAGCATCTAGTAATACTCGAAAAATGATTTCATATGAATTATTAGTATTGTTTGATAGCAGAAACGTAGCAGTGACTTAACGGTGATTCTGAGTTATTTGTCCAAAAATCACGTTATTGGACTGAAGTGGCATCGTCGAGGTTCTTTTACAGCTTGTAAGAGACCTGAAGAAGTCTTGCAGTCAAAAGCTTAGGGTGTGTTTAGTTGTGGAAAAATTTTCTGTATTCCAAAAAAATTTTCTATGAAAATATAAAAAACTTGTTTAGTTAGAATAGTTTTCTAAAAAAATTGAAAAAAGTTTTCA
>LUCG01224037.1:0-29138 GCA_001633085.1 Carthamus tinctorius
TTTTCGTTTTTTTTTTCGATTTTTCGGTTTTCGGTTCGGTTTTTGCTCTCCCCTAAAAAAGAGCGAAGGCACGTGGGCTAACCAAGAGACGTTGGGCTTTGTTCATATGGGCCCCCAATATACATCGGCCCAAAATGACCTTCCTCACCTCAACGCTCTCCCTCCTCCTAGGGTTTTAGTTTCTACTTTCTTCTACTCATAAACTCTCTTCTATATCCCCCTTTTTGTCGACGACGACGACACCCTCAATCGGCGCAAATCATGGTTTGTTACAATTCTCTATTCAAATATTTTAACTTTGCTTTCTATTCGAAACTCATTCATGGCTTGTGCAGTTGATTGTTGTATGATTTTTAACCACACTTTTTTATTTTCTTCTTAAAAGCCTCAAGGAGATTACATAGAGCTTCATAGGAAGAGAAATGGCTATCGCCATGATCACTTTGAGAGGAAGCGGAAGAAGGAAGCTCGTGAAGTTCACAAGCGCTCTCAGATTGCCCAAAAGGTTTTTAAAACCTATTACAGAATTTACTCACTCCTAGACATGCTTCTACTAAAACCCTATTCCTTCTTTTGTGGTTGTTTCAGTCTCTGGGAATCAAGGGCAAGATGTTTGCTAAGAAACGATATGCAGAAAAGGCCCAGATGAAGAAGACGTTAGTATTTCTGGCTTTACTTTACCTTTCTGCTCGTTTTAATTTTTCTAGGCATAATAAGGTGAAGATATTTAAGTGGCAAGCCTTACTTGGCCACAAATTAGTTTTCACTTACTATGCTTTTCTGCATAAAATGCTCTTTTAAGGTGGGTGTTGCTTGTCTTTGGATACTTTATAGTTGATAAAGGCTTAGGCATCTATATTCAGCCACACTTAATTGATTGTTTGCTTTTATATGTCTGAAATGGAGGTTTCCGGTATACCCCTACTCTGAGAACTCGTTAACATGTCTAATCCTAACACCGAGCTACTTTACCTGTTTCTGGATAGCAAGATTGCATTGATTTAATAAAGCTCAAACATTAAAATATTACTAGTGGGGATAATTTTCAGTTGGTAGACTGGTAATGTAATGGGCAGCAAGATTCATAGTTTTTCTTTAACCTGATCATGATTTCATTTGATTGTCATCAACGCAGAGCTCATTATTTTGTTTATCGTCCTGAGGTCAATATAATGGCACTAACTCTTTGTCATGCATGTTAATAGATTGGCTATGCATGAAGAATCATCAAGAAGACGCAAGGTGGACGATGATGTTCATGAAGGAGCTGTGCCTGCCTATCTCCTTGATCGTGAGACTACAACACGTGCCAAGGTTTGTCGCTCTCGATGGTTGAGTTGATAAGCTACATGAGTACTTGTTGCCATATATATATATTTCTGACATTCATATCCTGTATGAAGGTTCTCAGCAACACAGTTAAACAAAAAAGGAAGGAGAAAGCTGGGAAGTGGGACGTCCCCTTGCCTAAGGTAAGGAACTAATTTATATTCCTATATTTTGCGGTTTGTGGGCATGATTATTAGTAAAGTATCACTCATCTCTTTGTATATATTTATCTCTTCCCTGATCGGCTCATAATCTACCATCAAATAAGGTGGCAACTGGCATGCTTGACATTAGGCAAACATGTGAAGTGTAGATCACATGTTAACTACTTCAACTGAAGATCAGGCCATATTCAAACGTATTTACCCATTCTTCCCCACGTAACAGTCTATGTCTCAGCCTTAGAGGTGTAGGTGTATGCTCTGATTTTAGTCTGGGCACTGCATCTCTGCCATAAGTAGTGTTAATTTATTTTCTTGTTCTATAAAGTCTAAAGGAATGTTTTCACTAATTTACACAAATCATCATCATCACATGCATAAGAATAACAAAATCAAATGACAACACATGTATGATTTGGTATTACCAAATAATTAATTATAAAAAAAATTAATGTTAGATATCCAACATTACCAAGTAACAGGTTAGAAATAAAAGAGAAAAGGAAAAAAAATCTAGCACCAAGTAACAGGTTAGAAATTAATGTTACATATCCAACATTACCAATTAAGGCACCGATTTTTTTCTTGAAGGTTTGCATGCCTGTAAGCTGTCTTGCCACTTTCCATTCCCCACTATTTTATTGCAGTAAAATTACATTTACACCAGGTGCCTTGCACATGGTTGATAACCGAAGTTATAAATTGGTTTCATGTACGTAGATCTAATTGTGCAGCTTTACATTGAGTAGTGTTTCTGGAAACAGTAGGCACGTTATAGTTGATAGTGTAAAATTTATTTGATGATGATGTCTCTTTTAATGTTTTCTATGAGCTTGTATTTTCTGCAGCTTATGATGCATTACTTAAAAGTAGGTCCATCAGTTGGTGCCATTAACTAGGCAATATGATCATTACCTCCAGTATCCGATTGATTTTTGGTGTACGGATTTGGGCTTGATTAGCTTTGTACTGATGTTAAGCATTGTCTCTGTTCGCACCTGTTCTTGTTTTTTTATAAGTTTGTATGCCTTTTTAAGATCTGATGTTCTGTACATTTTGTATGGTTATAGTGTGTTTATGGGGTGCCTCCAAGTTTTGATGCTCATGGTGACACAACTTGTTTTTTCAATGTTCAGGTGAGGCCGGTGGCTGAAGATGAGATGTTCAAAGTGATCAGAACTGGTAAAAGGAAAAGTGAGTATCCCACATGCCTTCACCTGTTTTAGGCTATGTTAAGCATGTTCTGCTTTGTGATTTCCAAGCTCCTTTCTTCTATACAACCGACCAAATAACTTGTGTGCTGTATATATATATATTAATATATATAGCTTTCTGTTGTGCTATATCTTATTCCCCTACCTTTGTATGGTGGAATGTATTGTGTTTGTTTGGTTTGGTTTAGGAGTTTCTGATAGGAGTTTTGCTTCTTTGCAGCCAAGCAGTGGAAGAGAATGATCACAAAGGTGACTTTTGTTGGACAAGGTTTCACGAGGAAACCACCAAAGTATGAGCGGTTTATTCGTCCAACTGGGTTAAGGTTCAACAAAGCCCATGTGACACACCCTGAACTTAAGTGCACTTTTAATCTAGAGATGATTGGCGTGAAGAAAAATCCTAACGGTCCAATGTATACCTCTCTTGGTGTTGTGACCAAGGGAACCATCATCGAGGTATATTTCTGGCAACTTTCTTCATAGTTGTTGAGTATTTTGATCAAATTTCTGAAAGTTTTCATTTGATGTGTGGAATTTAGGTGAATGTTAGTGAACTAGGTCTTGTGACACCGGCTGGGAAAGTAGTATGGGGTAAGATTACGATTACGATTACGATGATATTATTATTTTGGTTTATGTTTAATTCTATTAATAAATGTTTGATATCCTGATCTGTTATGGGATGCAGGGAAATATGCTCAAGTGACGAATAATCCAGAGAATGATGGCTGTATCAATGCTGTTCTGCTTGTGTAGATGCTGAACGAGGGAGTCTGTTTGTTGGAATTTGCCTTTGAAAATAAGGCATCCAAGCTAAACTAACTGAGAAAAGGAAAGCAGCAATATTCTTCATCTTGGTGAAATGTGGCATTCATGGTCTACCTGTGGCTGTGCTGGATCGATCTCAATTCTCAAAACAATATTATCTTATCTAAGTTTTTGGACAAAAATATTAGTTTATATCGTTACATTTTCATTGGTGGTGTACTTTGCAATTTTGTTCTAATGTCAGAAGCCAATTCATAATACTCTTGTAAAGTGTAGAAGTAACTTTGTCATTTCAACTATAGTAATTTATTTTTTAAATATTGACTTCTTTATCATATAAGAATATGTAAAAGTCAAATATAGGAATTAGAAAAATGAATAACTTAGCTGAAACTCGTTTAGTTTACCGGTGGTATTTGGGTTACTTAGGCCACGAGTGCCGCCTCCTTTCATACTCTTATACCGTTGAGTGGAGTACTACGATCTTTCATACCCTCATACTCTAAATATATATAATGAAAGAGAGAGCAACCTGATCGGGCTTCCATGCCCGCCTCTCTACCCACGCATGGCGTACCACCACCCTTCCCTACATGTGTGAACCCGTGGTCGAACTAGCCCCCTACCCTCACGGTGATACAGGTGGCCTTATAAAGTTCACAAATTATCCAAATCTTACAGAAAATGATCGAGGGCACACAAGTTGAATTATTATATATTGAATAAGTTACGGACAATCATCACTAATTGAAAAGGTATAACCAACCAATTGTAACTTTGTAATTTGGGATAAATTTGATTTTCAATTTTATTATATATTGAATACTATGTTGTGTCACAATTTGGAAACCATAGTAGGTTGTTTAATGATGTTTGATTAAAGCAAAAACACAAATATATGAAACTTGGGGATGTTTGTCACATAAAGACCAAGAATCTTGCTCGTTAAGTGGGGATGGCTTTTGAGGTTCAAGAAACGCTTAAGTAAGAATGATGAGTCTTACTCGTTATGGTATTTATATTTTTTGAATATGTAATGTGATGGTTTATATTTTAGCATATGAGAAAAAAGTTGAGGTTTCTTGGATGCAATAAAGCAAACTCCAGGGGTCCAACCTGAAATATACGTTTGGTCGCTATATATATATATAACTCTTGTGTTTGTGGAAGGGATTGCCGTGAAATCAATCAATCAATCCAGCCGACGACGACGACGAAGGATTAACAGAGGAGGAAGAAGAAGAAGAAGATGGCTTCCACCGCTGCCGTGCCGTTCTGGAGATCTGCCGGGATGACCTACATCACATATTCCAACATTTGTGCCAACCTTGTCAGGAACTGTCTCAAAGAGCCCCACAAGTCCGAAGCTATCAATCGGGAGAAGGTTCATTTCTCCGTCTCCAAGTGGGTTGACGGAAAGCCCCAGAAACCTAGTAATCATTCCTTTTTAATCCTTATCTCATTTCCAATTGCTTAGATCTAGGGTTTCACTTTCTGGCTTTATCCATCTTCCTTCAAGCGCTCTAGAATTATAAATAATCTAGGGTTTCTTTCTAGAATACGATTATTTATTTTTTAATGGTTAACCGATTGCAATTTCTCTTTGGTCTTTTGATCTCCTTAAAGAGAATCATACTCGATTAAGGTTTTGGTTTGTGAAGTAGCACAAGGGGTAATCTTGTCATGGAATACAAATGAGTTGTCTATTGCTGGCTTGTTCGCTCAGATTCCACTCTGGAAAAGGCATAATAGATGCCTTATAAATTGCTTCTCTATTACACCACAGTCCATCACCTTAAGTCTTCCACACAACTGCTTCTTTGCCATCAACCATAGATTGCATCAAGCTGACCACCATTAACACTTTAGGTTTTCGGTCTGTTCTGAGAAAGATTGTTAAAAATGTAATTTTGAGTATGTTTTAGTGGTCATCATATTATAGATGGTAATCTAGGTACATCGATCATACAAGTGAATGCCCTTTTCTAGATGATGGATCAACATAGTGTTATTTGTGTTATTAGTTTCTTGTTTTCCTTGCATGCTGTCTCTTTGATTCTGCTTTCAGTCTTTTTATTGTCATCTCACTCGCAGTGGCAAAATTGGATGTTCTTTTTCCTGACATTGTGTCTTGTTTTGCAGCCATCCGCTCCGACTCCCCTGAAGAATGATGCAGGATGTTGTCTACATGCTTTTTATTTCATTTTTACTAAGCTGATTACGAATTTGATCTCTGATTGGTTTTAAAGCACTGGACCTTGGAACAATGTGATTCGCATAGTTGTTGCCTACAATAAAATATGTACCGTTTTGTTGGACGTGGAAGTTGGTTCCTTGTTCTGATGATGTCTTTGTTTATTTCTGTAACATTTTTTGTTTGATTTGTGATGGTTGGATTGGAGGCTTATAATATGGCTGTGGCTAAAAGGTGGTATATGGTTTTTGGTAACTTAAACATTTAGTAATCTGATGAAAGTTGTAGGTGATGGTGATTCTAAATCATAAAGACATAAACTTTAATAATTCAAATTTTGAACCGGTTACATTTTAACAGACTGAGAAGCACAAGGCTGAAAATGTATTAGTTTTCTCACTTGTCACATTCCACTTACACCAGCCAACCAAAAAATTGTATTTCGTACTGATTTGTTGCAACAACAGTGGCAATTGAGTTTGAAGATTTGATATCTTATAAAACTGAACCCTAAAAAATGCAAAATTAGGGAAAAAGTTGGAAGAAATCACTTTTTTCTACCTAATATTAGTCTAGACGTGTTGGATTCAGAAAAGAAAAGGAAAACTTGGTATGTAGTTATAATTTTTTGAATACAAAATGCATATCATACATGAAAGTGAAGTTGAATGGGATCAAAAGCCTATTAGTTTTCAAGTATCTATCTCATCTTTCTATTGTTGTTTCTAAAATGTCAGGAGCTGGAGTCCCAGCTTCATCATGAGACAAAACCCCTGCTTCATGGCTGATGGGACTTGGGGCACTGCTGCTGATATCATCTTCAATTACAGACAAATCATCACCATCATCATCTGTTGCAGCTATTGTGCCTGGTCCTTCCAGTGAGTCACTTGTGTTCTTTGATTCCTTGTCTGACCTTTGATCTTTTTCTTCATCAAAAGTTCTTACAATTGCATACATCTTTTGGAGAATTGAACCCTCAGATGCTAAAACATCTTTATTCTCATACAAGAATCTCAAGATAGAAATCATAAGAGCCGAAGTCGATGATAGGCCAGCAATCAGAAAAAGACCCTTAAAACTATCCAGTGAGAGTCTACCAGAGGTCACAACAGCCCCATTTTGTGCTGTGCAATTATCTTGGTTAAACCATGCATCCGAAATGTTACTTAGTGTCTTCTCTCTGACCTCTAAGACTGCTCTTGAAACAACTGGTACTAGGGGAGACCCTAATGGCAATGCCTGCGGAAGACATTAGATAACAAAAATCTGCATTAATTTCATGTGGCTGTGGCACTCCTCAAGATAGAAGAGATGTGGAAATAAGAGACTTACAAAGCCAAAGCCTGCAGTTTTGTAGGTTGGACCAACCATCATGTACTTGTTACAATGTTTAGCCACAAACAGATTCACATAAGGAAGCTCATCAAAAATGGCAGAAACACTTCCATTTGAAAGGGCCCCATCATACTCGTCCAAACTTCTATAACTTGTTAAGTTGCTATCTTTAAAACCCATATCCTTCAACATCTGTGCAATGAAAGAACCATCCTTGTACCCTACATAGTCTCCTTGTCTCAGGAGCTCATGGATATCAGTGAAGTCCGGTTGAAGCTGTTGTACTGTCAACATGGATGTTAAGCTTGCTATGTAGCTTGATTGTAGTACCAGAACCACAAATATCCACACAATCACCACGAATCTAGATAAGTTGCTTATCATTTTCTCCTCTGCAACATTCATTTTGTAGTTAGTTTCCATTAGTAATATTACAACCAAAGCTTTTCATTTTTTGTGATTACTTACTATGGGCAAAAACAAGGGTTGAGAAAGAAAACCAGAAGATCATTCCGACTTGTTTATATGGCTGCCCACGAAATTCTTTGTTTACACGATGCTCGAGAATCCAAACCACAACTCCAGTATAGATAAAGAAAGCAAATGTTGTTAACCACAGGCCCTTTTCTAGAGGTTTCATAAATATCCATGCATTTTTCCTGTCATCAACTTTGATCGGAACAATCATCGAGACTCCAGACTCTGTATATGGCAAAGTGAAGTCAACATAGTTTGACCTGTTTGCCCGGATAGTCACGTCCCCGATCACCATATCGTACTTCTATTTTTGTTAAAGTAAGAAAAGGAACATTAGATTTAGCCAAAGGAAAAAAAAGAAAGGAACTTTAGCAGACGATGCATGGTAAACCACCTTGAGGAAGATCTCGTAAACAAGATCATTGTAGGTTCGCGAATTCACACCGTCGGTGATAGCGTAAGGAATGTATTCGTAGCGTGGAGCTGGTGGTTGTAATGCTTCCATTACTGCCTCAAAAACATCCACACAAAAGCCGGTAGGTTTGATCTTGCGTGTGTTCCCGTCTGTCCCGTTATTAATAAACTGAGTGAACCCACCTTTTGCTGGAAATCCAACTTTTAACCTGTCCTTGCTTGCAGCTGGGATCTCCCAACCTTGAGGGGCGATGTTACTGTTACCAGGCCATTTGATTTCCTTAACATCCTTTGATATTCCATGATGCCAAGTCCAAAAGCCGACAGATTTCTCCTCCTCCTTAATTACGTTAACTATCTGGTAATCCAACGGTTGTAGTTGTCCATCAACAACAGAGAAATTACCACTCAACCCGTTTAGTCTTGTCTTTCCGATCTCAGAAAGTAGCCTTGGTCCTAGTTTGGAGGTTCCAATGGCATCGAGGTCTGTTACAGGATTCTTTTTTCGTTGGAAAGTAGGAGCAGTAGCACTTCCAACTCTCTCCAATGCCGTTGCTAGTGCATAAGTAGCATCGTATGACCATATCCCATACATATCAAGTTCTGGGTTGTGGTGTTCACTCTGATGATATCTCCTACTCCATCGCTTTTCAAACTTGTTTAGCTCAATTGATTTCGGAATATAAGGCTTTACTCCCACTACTCCTTGCATTGAACTGATATCCAAAATGTGCAAAAGAGTGGTTAGAACATCTGTAATGATCCATGCATATCCCTTTTGCATCATTCCCATTTCATTTGCTTTCTTGAAAAAGAGAGAAGCCGACTTTGGTAACAAATGGACCACAAAAACCCGTGTTTGGTTTGCTTGTAACTTGTGGAGCTCCTCGGAAATCTCAGCCTCTGAAGGAGCAGGAGATATAACAGTCCGATATGTGATGCGTGCACCAATACTTAACAAGGCCTCAGACAGATACGGAATCAAATCCCTCCCAAAATCACTCTGTTCGTAAACAAACACCACTTGCTGCCAATGAAAATGGTCGATGATTGCTGCTATGGGAGGAGGAGTAAGTAAGGATTTTGGTTTGGGGAGATGGAAGTGGATGTAGCCAGAGAGAGTATGGGAACCTTAGATTTGTTGCCAATATCGACTACGAAATCTGCTTGTGAGGACCTGTGGGGACCTATGATGGCTGTTACTTGAACATCTTTTAAAAGATGTATAGCTGCAAAACAATAAATACAAAAGTATAAAGATGATATAATTTACATCATGGTAATGATGATGAAGGAAATTAACCTGCAGAAGCAGCTTGGAGTGTATCTGATCTGGAATCAAGAAAGTAAGGGATGATTTTGGTGGTGTAGTTGTATAGAAATCATGGATGGCCATCTTAATGCAGAGTCTGCTGACGCTTGAATCCATATCAAGAATCATGCCAACCCTTATGTTTAGTGTGCCTGCACTCACCATGAAGTTGAAGTTAAAGTTGATGATGATGAAAACAAGGAGCACCACATGAACATGATGTTGCATATTTCCTCTTCCTCTTGGTTTACAAGTCATGAGATATCCTTTTTGGAGTTATGAAAGTGAGACAATATTAAATGAAGTTGTAGATGGAGACGAGTGTAAATTTCGTGGAAAATGGGAGCATTGACTTGGATTTTTTCATACGTTGTTGGCCATTTCTCCACGAAAGCCAAAACATACCATTCAATAGTCTCCCTCCTCCTTTCTTCCCAAAGAAACCATGATAAATAAAATGCAAAGAAACCATGATAAATAAAATGATCCAAGTGTGGGTGCTATAAACAGTTTGTACACAATTCAACTGTGACCCTAAAGTGTAACAACTCATCCCACGTGCATGAGATTTTTGAGCTCCTTTGTAAGCTTCAAGTTGTGGGTTACTCATTACTTGCACTACAATTTTAAGTTGGATTCGAAGTTATTGGACCAATTTGTTGCTTTGGACTTTGGAGTGTATCAAAGCCGGTCCTTATACCATCAGAAGTTTAAGTGAAAATGAGATTTATGAGCTCCCTATAAGCTATTATGGCGATGAAAATGCCAATATGAAATGAAATTAAGGAAAATGTCACTCTTAAATGCACATGTTTGAAAGAATTCTGATCCACACCCATAATCAACTATTTATATATGAATTTCAATACAAATGAGTTTTGCTAAGGTTCTTTTAGATATTTCACATACTAGAGGTGTTATACAAAACAAAGCCCAGGAAGTCGATAAATTATTTCAAGCCAAAATACGGAAAATAAGACGTGGTTCAGACTTTCTCCAAAACTTATATCTTGAGAAGACTTTGAAAAATGCAAATACAGATTGCACTTCCACCTGTTGGTATTTTAATAGTATCAAACTTACCAAGAAGCTCAAATTGTCAAAACCAGTTTTATTAGAAAACAATTAATGCTCTTTTCTCCAATAATATCACTCTCATATATTTATGTTGAAAGAATGCCAGGTCTTCGACATCCAACATGATATTCAAATATCTTCTACTGTCAAGGTTGAAAATTTGTAGTATAAAATTAGTATTTCAAGAGTTTCTAAACACCTATGAGTTTTTGAGGAACAACCAACATTAAAAGTTTCAAGTCCGGTCGTCATTCTAGTCCATCCTAATAAGATTTTGGTAAAATCAAATCTTTTATTTATTTTCTTAATACCCTCCCCGACAATCATTGACTGCAGTGGCCACAAATTGTTGATGTCTGGATTCAAATCGGGGGTAAATGGGTTATTGAGCCACACACATTTCCTATCAATACGCCACAAGCCTTGTGGTTGGTAAAATCCGCCTACTTCAACAACAATATTGTCCGCTTTCCCCCTGGATTTAACAACGTGTAGCTCACGGATTTGTTTTTGGCGACCTGGTGAGGACTTCCCAGGAGGTCACCAATCCTGGTACTACTCCCACCCTAGCACGCTTAACTGCAGCGTTCCAAGAACCTGCCGTGCATTAGGCCCCAAAACGCGTTGTTATTAGGAAGGCCAAGATATTACTTATAACACCCAGCATCACTCATGTCCACAGCCGATATGGGATATGCCTAAGGTGTTACATCAAATTTGTTAAATATTTTCCAAGTATTATTGGAATACTCTTTTGTCCTCTCATATTACAATGGTATTATTGGAAAACTCTTTTGTCCTCTCATATTACAATAACTTTTGAATTTGAAATTCATATACTTGTATATTTCTTTTACTTGATAAAAACTTGACATTTATATTTGATTTTCCAAAGTGACAGTTTTTGTTAAGGCTTAGGGTAAGTAAGCGTTTACTGGTATCATTCATCTAATGATCCTTGCCAATTGAGCATGGAGGAAACCACCGAGAATCTTACCCGGTAAGAGCTATAACAAGGACCGAGAGTCTTACCTGGTAAGTGATGGAAATAAGTCTTACCTGGTAAGCATTTACCGGGTTGAAGATGGTTACCAATTTTAATAGCTAAGAATGTTATACGATAAGGTAAGTAAGGGTATTGTCTTAACCGGTAAGTGCTTACCTGGTAAGCGTTCGATAAATGGCCCCTCAAACTTACAGAACTATGACATGATCTATTCAAAACCTTCCAGAGAAGTCAACCAACTTGTTGGCATATTCCAAAACCATAAATAGGTTTTTGCTATAGCATTGTTGGATTTTTAAATTTTAGTTAATGCACACCTTATAAAGTGTGGCATTACACATTTCAAACCCCACCAATGAAATGATTGCCAAATACCAATGATTTGCAACAACAGCATTAAAGTTCAAACAAGTAACACATTTCCTTGGATACAGAGTAAGTGGCCTCAAATGTTTAATGATTAAAAAAACAATCTTTAGCAATCAAAACAAGCACTTTGATGTTGGTGTTCAAGATTGCCTTCATTTTCGGTCCATCAAGAAAGATTAAGAACAAGATTATGCTTCGCTTTGCTTAATGCATGATGTTAAAGTTGTTGATGATTAAAGTTGACATTTTTGGAGATTTTAATGGTCTTGGTTCAGACCCACTTTAGGATAGGCCGGTTTCACCACTCAATTATAAATCATTTCAACTTTTGGGAATGCGCATTTTGTTTAACTGTCGCATCATGGCTAATGTGCTTGAAAGTGAAAGCCCAAGAAAAACAAAATCACCTCATATATTTCTATATATATATAACAACAGTAGTAATGGAACTAAGGAGACGTTAATGCAAAACAAAGCTATTACTAGTTTACTTAAGCTTGCTGTTGATAGCTGAATACACATCTTCCAGTTCTTTCACTACCTCCCTCATTGATGGTCTTCTGCTTGCTTCTGTTTCTGTACACCTCAAAGCCAGCTGAAGCACTTCAGTCACTTGTTCCCTTACACAAGAATCGTACAAATCATCATAAAGACCTGCATCCACCACCACCTCAACTTCCACCTTTTCACTCCAAAGGGACCGCACCCACCTCACAATGTCCAATCCATCCGCAAACGAAGGATCAACCGCCTTCTTTCTGGTTATCAGTTCCAACAACACAACGCCATAGCTGTACACATCAGACTCCATGCTTTTCTTGGACGTAAACGCATTTTCTGTCAAAAACCCACAATTATTTTCATTACATCTTCAATCAACAAAATCCAAAACAAAACAAGCTTAATTAACTCACCTGGAGCAATGTATCCGACTGTGCCACGCAGTGTGCCACTCATTAGTGCAGGAGATGATTGATCCAGAAGCTTGGCAATGCCGAAATCGGAGATGTGAGGCTCCAAATCAGCATCCAAAAGAATGTTCATGGGCTTGATATCGAGGTGAACTATAACAGGATCACAGTCGAAATGGAGATATGCCAAACCATGGGCAGTTCCAAGAGCTATGTTACAACGAATGCTCCAATCCAACAATGGAGGTGGATACACCTCGTGTAGAATGTCATGAAGACTACCATTATGCATGTACCTATACAAGATCAAACCGTAATCCTTTCTCATCCAAAAGTCTTCCAATCTCACAAGATTCCTGTGTCTGACCTTCCCAACCGTCTCAATCTCTCTGACCATGCTCGTGCTTCCTTCTTTGCTGGCTCCAAACGTAAGTTTCTTTACCGCATAAACTCCATCAGTTGGACCTAAGGAAGCTTTATACACAGTTCCATGGGCTCCTCTCCCGATTATGTACTTGTCATTCAAGTCCTCGGTAGCCACCATTACTCTGTGAAACAAAGAACCATCCTCTTTATCATCATACATCTCTTCAATATCATGTTTTTCTCTTCGTCGACACTGAAGCATGAAACCAAGTCCAATAACAACCGCAAACAGAAGCGCTGATGTTCCAAGGGCCACCATTGCAGTTTGGAACTTGGTAAGACCTGCCTGTTTGTCTGAAGAATTGCTACAACGTTTGAAGTTTCTGCCAGCATCACAGTTCAAGCCACAATCGACACAAAGACCTGGATTCCCCAAGAATGAATAAAAAGAGGAGTTGAGAAACTTCACCAATGCTGCTGGTATCTGACCCGTGAAGAGATTGTACGAGATGTCAAGGTTGGTTAACACACGAAGCTCAGCAAGTGACGTTAGAGTGCCGGTTAGATGGTTGTGAGAAACATCTAGCTGCTGTAACATCACCAGTTTACTGAAACCTGAGGGAATGTCACCTGTCAGACCATTGCTGCTGATGTTCAATGTGCCAAGTGTCTTGAGCCCAACTATTGATGAAGGTATCGTTCCACCTAATGAATTTCCACCAAGTCGGAGATCTATCAGAGCCTGGAATTCAGTTACGAAAGTTGGGATGTTCCCTGAAAAACGATTTTCACTTAGATCAAGAGTCAATAACCCTGACATGCTCCTCAAATCGGTTGGAATTGAGCCATTCAACAAGTTATGACTTGCATCAAACGTCAACAACCTTCTGCAACTGCCTAGCTGAGGTGGCAAAGGACCTTCAAATGCATTGAGAGAAAGGTTCAGAGCCTGAAGCTGCAGGAGGTTTCCAAGCTCCTGCGGTAAAAGACCCGAAAGCCTATTCATGGAGAGGTTAATATCAGTGATATTTGTAAGTTTACCAAAGCTAGCCGGAATTTCTCCAGTGAACCGGTTGTTCTCAAGATTCATGAACAACAGGTTCGAATCATCTACAAATTCTGGGAGAACCCCAGTAAGATTACTATTATCTAAAACCAATCTTTCAAGACTTGGGCAGTTCCCAATATCAGAAGGAATACCCCCTTCAAGAGGATTGAACCCCAAAATCAGCCTCTCCAGTTGCTTTCCGAAGCAAAGATTTGGTGGGATTCGTCCGGTGAACGAGTTGTTGTAGAAATCAATTTTGGTAAGACTGCTGTTGATTCCTAAGCTTTGAGGTATGATGCCAGAGAAATGATTATCAAACAGAGTGAACTCCCTCAAATGCTTCAGTTGGGTCACCTCAATGGGTAGTTCACCAAAAAGACTGTTTCCATAAATAAGAAGGTTCTCAAGAGTTTCAATCTTCCAAATACTCATGGGAACCTCACCTGTTAAATGGTTATCGAACAAAAAAAGGGATGTGAGCTTCAGCATACCAAGTTCACTTGGAATAGTACCCTCAAGTTGATTTTGGTCTAGTTGGAGATCAGTCAAGGAGGTGCAATTGTGAAGCTCAGGCGGTATCTTCCCCGACAACTGATTAATAGAAAGGTAAAGAAGAGTCATCTTGGTGAGCTGACCAAAAGAAGAGGGAATTGGACCAGTTAACCTGCACTTCACAACAGCAAATTGTTGCAGGTTACTACAGTTTCCCAACTCAGGTGGAAGTCCGAAAAAGTGGTTGAGAGACAAATCTAAATAGATCAGGGCTTTGCAGTCACCATGACCCAAAGGAATTCTACCCTCTAGACCAGCCCTATGAACATCTAAGTAAACAAGGTTAGAAAGATCATTTAGGCTATCCGGCAACGATCCAGTAAACTGATTATTGTCGATATACAATTCTAGGAGCATGCTCGCGTTTCCCAAGTTTGACGGAATCAAACCAGTCAGCTGGTTGAAGCTGAGGCGAAGACTCTCCAAACTGGGTATGCGAAAGACGGCTTCTGGTATGGAACCATTGAGTGAATTATTAAAAAGGATCAAGCTCCTCAAACTTAACAAGTTACCAATGGTGTCTGGTATCTTACCAACAAGAATGTTGAGGGACAAGTCCAAGTGTTGAAGAAGACTGCAATTGCTTATCTGTGAAGGAATTGGACCAAAGATATGGTTAGAACTTAAATTCAGTGACTTTAGATGGGTTAACTGGGAAATTTCTGGTCCTATTTCACCCGAAATTTGGAAACTTGATAAGTCAAGAGAGACTAGCAGGTTGTTGTGGTCACAAAGAACACCAACCCATGAACAAGGATTGACATGAGAAGCATTCCAGGATGAACCCAGGGATGAGGGTATAGAAATCCAGTGCCTGGAGAGTGACAATAACGTTTGACCATCGGAGTTTAAACTAGATACAGAATAGAATGAAGAAGGAAGAAAACAAGATACCATTGTCAAATAAATTAATTCAACTCTCATCCTCATTGATTAGAAAAGAAGTAGAAACAACAAGCGTTGTTGGAATGGTGAGTTGTAGAGAATGAAGACGGCAAAACGTGTTTGGAATCAAGTGATTAATTCCAACATCCAATCAACCTTCACAGATACAAACCATTCACACACTCTGGAACTGGAATATGTATATATCCTTGAAACCACGGTGGATGTCAGAGAGAGAGAGAGAGAAGGGTGAAAGTGTTTATATAGGGGCGTGTGTGTTTGAATACTGGCGGTGGTGGAGGGGGGCTCTGCATAATGAGATCTAGGCCTAGGGGGGTCGTTGTCAACGCCAATTCAAGTAGGTCTTGATTCTTTGTTGTTGGGTTGTTGAGTGTTTAACTATTTCCCTGAATCAATGACCCCAGCCAGAATCATCATTTTTGTGTTTCTCCCATCACTCTCTCTTTTAGAAACATAGGCTTTTAACGTTAACCGAAACCAAAAAAGATTGGGAAATATTTGATTCTGTTCACAGTGGCATTAGCGACCCACAAGGGTTTATGATCTTTGGATCTGTCTTTTTTTTTTTTTGTTTATAACCAAGACAGAGCATAAATAAAGTTTCAATCTTTCAAAGACATGGCCTCGTTCAGAAACACTTTCCAGTTATAAACATGCCGCATGAGTGTTTAGGTGGATCTAGGGTTCAAGAACACCTTTCTTGAATCTTTATCCCAACAAAAGTAATAAAAAAAATGACACGCTCTGTTTCTTTGGAAATACAATAATCACATGTGAAATCGATTGGCTTTCTTTACGCCTTCAAGAAGGAAGAATGAGTTAATTTAATAATCCATGGAGATTATTCCTCAAAACTCTATTATTTATTCATAGCATGCCCCAGTTGAATGAATAATAAATCATTTACGCGAATTCATACGGTCGTTTTATATTCTCCCTGTCATCACCATGTCATCATCTGCTCCCAATTTTTTAAACTTTTGTGATTCAACCAAACAGATATGTATGCATTTGAATATAGATATAATTGAGTACAACTGAGTGAACGAATACTTAACTAAACCACCACAACTTGGCCCCATTCATATTCATAAACAATACATCATCTTAAACAACAACAAAAAAAAAAAAACAATGGGTAGACAGACATTAAGAATATACCGACAAACCAGCTATTATCTACCTAAGGCACCTGGAGCTTGAAAACATGCACTAACAGAGAAGGGTTGTCGTTAAATCTATGTTCGTGTCCGTTTTAACCAACTGTTTGCATCTTCAAGACGTTTTACAACCTCTCTCATCGATGGTCTTCTGGTTGGTTCCCATTCGGTACATCTTAAGGCCACCAGTAACACATCTTTCACTTGTTCCCTTACCCCACCATCATCCACTTCATCTAAAAGCTCTTCGTCCAAGATCATCTCAACTTCCTCGGTCTCGCTCCATATAGACCTAACCCATGACACAATGTTCACGTTGCCCGTTCTTTCCATGAACAAAGGATCTACAACCTTCTGTCTAGTTATCAGCTCCAGCAACACAACCCCATAACTATACACGTCAGACTCCATGCTTTTTGAGCTTGTAAATGCATTTTCTGTAATTTAAAAAAAATACTAAACAATAAGACAAAGAAGATGTAGATAATTTTTTTACTATGGCGAGGAGAAATATACAAATGTCTTACCTGGAGCAATGTATCCTATTGTGCCCAAAAGTGTGCTGGTTGGTACTGAAGCAGTAGAATGATCTAGAAGCTTGGCAATGCCAAAGTCTGAGATATGAGGCTCCATATCATCATCCAAAAGTATGTTCATGGGTTTGATATCTCGATGCACAATAACTGGATCACAGTCAAAATGGAGATAAGCCAAGGCATGGGCTGTTCCTAAAGCTATCTTGTATCGGGTGCTCCAATCTAAGGTTAATGGTGGATTTCTCTCATAAAGAACATCATGGAGGCTACCATTTGTCATATAATTGTACAAGATCAAACCATAATCCTCTTTTATCAAGAAATCTTTAATTGTCACAAGATTTCTATGCCTGATCTTCCCAACTGTCTCGACTTCCCTTTTCATACTTGCTTGCCCTCCTTTTATTCCTCCAAAAACAAGCTTTTTGACAGCAAACACCCTGTCATGACCCAAGGAAGCCTTGTACACGGTGCCATGGGCTCCTCTACCGATAATGTATTTATCATTCAAGTTCTCGGTAGCTTCCAGTACTTTTATGAGCATAGACGAACCACCCACTTCAGCAAGAATGTCGTTTTCCTGTTCTCGCTTTCTGCAACAGATAACCATCAGATAAAGTACTAGGAAGACAACAACCACAAATAGACTCATTCCAACGGCTATCATAACACCTTGCTGTTTGCTCAGGTGCTTCCGATTGCTTGAAGATCCAAGGCCACAAGGTTTGACATTACTGGTTTTAACACAACTCGAGCCACAATCAGCACAAAGGCCTGAATTTCCCAAGAACGATGAGTTAGATATGAACAGTATCGGTGGTATTGCGCCTGTTAAATGATTATACGACACGTTCAAATAGATCAGTCCACGGGCTTCGCTTAGTGATGCCAAATTCCCGGTCAGATTGTTGTGTGAAAGATCCAAATGTTCTAGCATGACCATCTTCCCGAAATGTGAAGGAATGTCCCCATTCAGTCCGTTGTTGCTCAGATTCAACCTATTCAGACTACGTAATTCTACTATCGATGAAGGGATATTTCCACCCAATGAATTCCCACCTAGTTGAAGAGTTATTAGACCTCGGATTTCAGATAGGAAATGTGGAACTCCACCTGAAATACGATTCTCGCTTAGACTTAAAGTGGACAAACGAGTCAACCTACCAAATGTAGCTGGGATTGAGCCACTTAGCAAATTATGACCTGCATCAAATTCCAACAACCTGCTACAATTGGACAGCTGAAATGGCAAAGAACCTTCCAACTCATTGTAGGAAAGATTCACAGCTTGAAGCTCCACAAGATTTCCCAGCTCTGAGGGTATCTGACCACAGAATTTATTCATTGAGAGATCGATTTCTGTGATATTGGTAAGCTTTCCAAAGCTGGAAGGAATTTCTCCACTGAAGCCATTGCTCCTAAGATTCATGTACAGCATGTTATGGTTATCCACAAATCTTGGAAGGACTCCTGTGAGCTTATTCTGTTGCAAGATTAATCTTGAAAGACTAGAACAGCTTCCAACATCAGAAGGTACATTACCTTCAAAATGGTTAAAACCCAAAAGTAGCCTTTGCAGCTGCTTTCGGAAGCAAAGATTTGGTGGAATCTTTCCAGTGAACGAGTTGTTGGTGAAATCAATTACCGTTAAACTACTATTGATTCCCAAGCCCTGAGGTATAACTCCAGAGAACCGATTGTTAAACAACGTAATCTCTCTCAACTGTTTCATTTCAGCAAGCTCGTTTGGTAGTTCCCCTGAAAACCTATTGTCATATAAGTTAAGCTTCTTGAGGTCTTTCATTCTCCAGATTCCCATAGGAACCTCTCCTGTCAAATGATTATCAAATACTTGGAATATTTGCAATTTGGTTAACATCCCAAGTTCATCTGGGATATTGCCCTCAAGTAGGTTAGCATGGAGTTCTAGACCAACTAAAGATTTGCAATTGCCAAGTTCAGGTGGTATCTTTCCTGAGAAACGATTAATAGGAAGGTGGAGGATGGTCAATGAAGTGAGTTCTCCAAGTGAAGAAGGGAGAGAACCACTTAAGCCACAGCCGACAGCAGCAAACTGGTTTAAGCTACTACAATTTCCCAATTGATGGGGAAGAGCACCATGGAATTGGTTAAAAGAGAGATCTAAATAGACCAACTCGTTACAATTACCAGAACCAAAACGAATGCTACCCACTAGGCTGTTGTTATGGACATCAAAAGTAGCAAGCTTGGGAAGATCATATAGACTATTGGGCAATGTACCGGCCAACTGATTGTTAGCAAGTGAGAGTGTCTGCAGCATACTGCAGTTCCCCACGGATGAAGGAATAGAGCCCGACAATCGATTGTTGTCCAACTGCAGATCTAAAAGCTGGCTCAGGTTACCTATGCTCAATGGGATCAGACCACTTAGGTGGTTATAACTGAGATAAAGAGCCTCCAAATGGGGAGTATGAAAGGAGGATTTGGGTATGGAACCAGAAAGAGAATTATTATAAAGACTTAAAACTCTTAGATTTTGCAAATTCCATAAGCTTTCTGGTATTGTTCCTGTAAGATGGTTGACAGAGACATCTAGTTGTTGAAGATTACTACAATTCCCAATTTGCCAAGGGATAGAACCAGTGAGGTGATTGCTATAAAGACTTATGTATCTTAAATGGATCAAGTTCCCAAGAGTTTGTGGTATTCTGCCAGTAAGAAGGTTGTAGGAAAGGTCCATATAAGCAAGAAGGGTACAGTTACCAAGTTGGGAAGGAAGTGAACCAGATAGATTATTATAGCTGAGGTCAATGGATGTAAGATGTTTGAAGAAAGCAAGCTCTGGGCCTATAGCACCAGAAATGAGGTAGGTTGACAAGTTGAGAGCATGGACATGATTGGTAGGGTTACAATGAACCCCAACCCATGAACAAGGTGTTGGGTGTGAAGCATTCCAAGAAGAAGAAATGACGGGTGGTATTTTAGTCCAGTGGCTCATGAGTAACGATAAGTTTAAACCATCGGAGGTTAAGCCAGTGACAAGATAGAATGAGGGAGCAGCAAACAGAAACAAGAAACAGAAAAGCAAAGTCATTGCAGATTTATTAAAAAAGATTGAAACTTGAAAAAGATTGAAGCTGTGGAAGTGAGTGGGTTATAGAAAGAAACTCCAATTGAGAGTTGCAGGCTCAAAAACTTCAACAAGGAGGAGGAGGAGGAGAAGAGAGAAGAAGGATTATTACCATTAGAAAGAGAATAATAAAAAATGAGATGAGATGTGAGGAGGTGGATGGCCGACAGTGACAGACGTCAAAGGACGGAGGAGGGAATGGTGTGAAATTGAACGCGGTTTCTTTCATATGAATGTTTGACGTTTCAATGCTTTGTCTTGTTCATAACTTGATATCTATTATATCTATATCTATATGTATATGTAGCGAGTAGTAGTGAATAACAAAAGCCCTTCCACTTCCCAGGAAGCACCTATCTACCTCTGCATTTGTGTCACGCATCTATCTATCTTCTTCATTCTATTCTTGTTTATACAAATTTTAATATAGTATTAGGTTCAAACCAGCACCAAAATGAAATCTCCACCACTTATCCAGCCAATAAAGACGGTTTTGACTGTGTAACAAGGTTCGTTAATGGATTCCCTCACTCATCATTATTCATCAACTATAACAGTAAAAAATCAATATATTTATCACATATCGTTTTCTTCTAAACAATTTATTACTAATCTTTTATGTACTTATTTTATAATAAATCATTTTTAGTAATACTTAAATCTACAAAAGTTTAATTTTATAATAAATCATTATTCATTATTATATGTATGCACACGATACGATGCAAAACATCTTAAACAATTGAGTTTGTCAATAAATAATTTTGTTTCATGTAAGTTTTATTCTCTATCACTCCGATTCCAATTTTATGATTTTATAAGTTTATATCCAATGCAAATATTAACTTGTACAATGATAAAATAAAATTAATTAGTCAAAATAATTTTGTTAAAACTCAATAATTATCTTGAATATATTTTATTATGTAAATTTTAACTTGAACAATTCAAATTATAATTTAATTAATACTAATTTTTTTATAACTCAAAGATTATCTTGTTTTTTTAAGAATACTAAATTAGTGAGATTATCTTGTTTATTTAATAAAATAAGACGTTTTAATCAGATAAGCCTAAATGAACTGAAAATGTAAAATGTGTCCGAATACATGTTTAGGCGTGAAAATCCTGAAATCGGCTCACCAGACGACGGACACGTAGCAACTCAGTTACTTATTTATTATATGGTTTACTTTTCCAAAATGTATTCAACTATATACCTAAAATGTTATTATGTGTATCCACCTAAAAAAGATGTTATTGAGTGTATGTATGGTGACCTGCTCAACTAGTTATCCACCGGTTACCGCAATTGGGGACGGCAGTTTGCGGTGGTTTTGGGTCTGCAGTGGTGGTGGTTTACTGGCTAACCTAGTTACCAGTTATTTTGAAAAACAATAACCTTAAAAATAATGTTTGATACGCTCGATAGCATATTTTTTAAGTGGATACACATAATAATATTTTGAGTTAGAATACATGTGTAGTATTATATATAGATATACACATCTCTTTAGTCTCAACTCTCTAAGTAATGTTGGGTGAAAACTTCCGCTTGCGAAAAGTTTGTGTAGGGTAAGCATAAGACTAAAAGAATAGTAATATTTTGAATAATTGGAGGAATTTGATAATTTGGTGGAATTTGAGCATGCATTTTTGTCATGTTTGACCAAATGGAATTGGAATGGAATTATAAAAGGATTTGGAATGAGAGAGTAATAAATGGAGATGAAAAAACCATAGAGAGAAAGAGAGAGGGATTCCAATGAATTTCATAGGATATCTTGTGAAATGGCAAATTCTGAGATTTAAGAAATTTAACAAGATTTGATCAAAGGAATTAGTCATTCCAATTCCATGAATAATCGTAAAAACCAACAACACTCTTGTTTATTTGAAAAGCCAAAACAAAAGGCAGACCCCACAACGTGAAATTTCAGCAAAATCATCATTCATTAATAAACCCAACCAACCACCTCCATCCGCCTACAATACAACAAACACTTTCCACACCCAAACCAACCCTCCTACCTCTTTCCTTTTTCCATTATTTGTATGTACAAACAAACACAATGCTGCAAGTTTCAACTTTTATCACTACAAATCATGCAAAAATGTTCATTTTTAACAAAAAAAATATATATGTATCACAAAGGAGATACAATCAAACATATTGAATTTTCTTCCAAACATCACCTCAGCCTTATCCCCCTGCCTCTAGTTACACATTGTATGGCTCGGTAACAAGCTCAAAAATCGGCATGACGGATAGCCCCCACTTCATTTTTGTACTCCACTACATGGATAACAAAACCCTACCATTTAACAACTTTGCTATTCCTCAAATGAACCAAGAAAAACATAAGGGGCATCTTGCTTATTCCTCCTGCATTCCAACATTCAAAGTAAACAAATAGATGCATAAACTACAAAGAAACTTACCTGAGGTTTTTGCAGACCTGCAGCTCAAAACACTAACTTTATCAAACTTCTCTTCTGATGCATGCTCTAATGATTTAATCAATGTTTTATCCCTTTTCTGAAGATCAATTGCAAGGCATCCCTTGCCAGTCTCTACCATAAGCTATGTTCGTCAACCTCTATGCTCGCAGCTGTACACTAATCAAATGAAGGTCTTCATAAATTATGGCGCTAAACATTCATAATGTGACCAGACCAAAACCTCACCAGAATAGATGTACACACAAATTTTGTATTATGAAAGAAAATATGTTAATGTAGCATCACTAAGACATCTGCGTCATTGAATCAAATTACAAACAAGTAGCAGCTCAGAATTTCATACCATCATCAAATCAGCAAGGTCAGCTTTCCTAGGCCAGCCCCCAGGCTCAATCAGACCATCAATCCTAAAGTTACTCAACAAAGCATCGCTGGTCGAACTGGGAGAAGCAAACTCCATAATCAGGTTCTATCTAGCCCGTTCTACTAAAACGCTGTCTTACTGATTCAAAACTTGGGCCCAAGGGATAACCAACTAACTCATATGGACTACTGAAACCTTTGAGGGTCTTTACAAGATTTACATCTGAGAAGAGATTTGCAGCAACTTGAACTCCCACTCTCCAAGATAACAGATGACTGAAAACAGCAACCACAAGCCACTTGTGATTAACGATTATGATCCTCAAACATGTCCCAAACAAGCTGTTCAGGAAGACTGTTTTACACACAATATCAAAAGCCCTTTTTTCTCTTCTACTCAAAGACAATACAAGTTTTGACAAACTACTAAAAATATATAGCCCAATAGCATAAGATTATGCCAATATTTGATCTAAAGGTGTCTTTAAATGAGACTTGACCTGATTTACTGACTTCAGATTAATAAGGGTGCACTACATGCCACCAGCAAAGACAAGTAGCTTTACTACTATATGTTAGTTCTGGTTCTACTAGAAATGGCAAATCAAAAGTATCACCAAAAATAAGAATTTGATTAAACTTGGTTTTATCAGCAGAATTGAGGTATGAAAAAGTTATTTGAGTTGGAATATTTCTGCTCCTACTGTCCAAAACATCAATAAAGATTTCGCATTAAGAAAATATCATCCATGCAAAATTAATACAGGATGGTAGAAGGAAACAAAAGTTTCATATCTACTTCCAGAACATAGAACCTTCTCATTGCTATTTTTTGGGACCTTGCACCAACTAAAGCAAACTCAAACGTCTTCAACTCATGAGTGACAAATGCCATTGGACATGGATGCATAAAAGCAATGAAAAACATCAGAGTTGTACTCATATGTAGCCAATGTCGACCTGCCCACCTAAAATCTACGGAGGATGTCTGATTTATGACGTTTAAATAATTTACCTGAAACCGAAAGAGGTTAAGCCCTTGATCCTGCCCAAAGGAGGTTGAAAATTTACCCCGCACAACGTTAGCAGAATAGATTTTGAAGAACCTCCATGGTACATGCTTTGATCCCTGAATGTTAGATTGTCATTGTCAGCTCCATTATCAGCTTAGCATGAGACCAAATTATGGCCTTGATGATGGCAACTACTATATACAATTTGGATCTTTTAACAATTCATGTAGTATAAACTCATGCCATGAGATGCTTATTTTCCAATGATATGAAATGACTCCCTCCATCACACTTCATATCTTTCCATGCCATCTTTTACTTTATTTGCATATAGACTACAAAAACAAAATGATATGGATTGAAAGATGAAAATAGAGATGAACCTAGCTGATATAATGAGATCATTAATTGGATATATCCAGAAAACCATAAGCATAATCATGAAGACTGGATGGCATAGCACAAAATCAAATAAAACTACAAACTGATGCAGCAACAAATCTATAACATATCCACCGTGAACAAGTGAACAAAGCATTCTGAGATGATGCTTAAAATGCATGTCTTGGATACACTATAACACGGTTGGATTATATGCTCACAAGAACCCTCGGCAATTACATGCAAGTGATGCTAATGCATTGCTCATGACTTGATGATAAAATGGATGCATGCCCAGCAGCAATATGCATCCTATGAGTAGTATGTTCTTTTTTTGTCAGAGCATAGAGAACAGAGTACATCCCCTTCCAGCTACTGGTAAGTAATAGCTGCCAGTGATCCATTTGAGCCAGGGGCAACGCCAGGGTAGCCGGTGTCCTTCCTTTTCCCAAATGGGTTCTTCGAATATGTTTTCTGAGGTTAAGGAAAATGCACTCGAAAGAAGGCAAAGCTCAATGACAGGTATACATGCAAATAAGCGAACTTTCAATACAGAAGTATCAGAAAACCCTGTGGATGTTACAACTTATGACAACACATTAAGGCATGATGCTTCTAAACTATTTAAAACAAAAGCTCATAATATCAGTTTATGCTTGCAAATAAGAACAGAAACAGTAAGCAAATGCACTAACAAAAAAATGCCATGGTTAAGATGAAACATAAGCTAAATGTAAACAAGGGTCAGTTTTGAAAATAACCTTCAATAAGTTTTTAATTAAATCTATAACCTTCTTATGAGCTTGGAGCCATTTTTTCTTAGGACGGGAGGTCATGGAGTTTGAAGAACAAAATCAGGAAAGGTCATGTACCAACTAGAAGGGATATTACACTTTACAAAGCATGATGCTTTCCGTACAACAGATAAGGGGTGGTGTTGACTCGCATACCTTTTCTATTTTACGTTGTAATAGCATCTTCTTTTTATGTTGCATACTATTAACTAGTCTTGCTTCTTTCCAGAAGTCGTTTGGAATTCTTCAAACTTTTTGGCAAGCTTTTTGACTAAGGTCAAACTTTTTCACACACACCTTTCGACAAGCCGTGGATCTTCACGGAAACGGTTGCTCTACTTTTTGGGGTAAAGAACATGTCTGTGTATGTCCCACTTCCCACCCTACCTCCGAGGGGAATATGCAGGGTTCGTTTGGTTTGCTTTCAAAGGATGATTCTTTCCTTTCTTCTTCAATAGGTCAATAAATTTCCGTTTAGTTTGTTTTCCATTTGAGACACTTACTAGAACCGAAAACAACAGTTTCCTTGTACTTTATTAGCTGAGACAAGAAAGATATCACTAATATGTTGGTCACATGGAAATGTTGTCACCGCTTATTGACAACATCTCCTGCCCTCTTCAAGTCAAAATCTAGCCACTCAACAAGCAAAAAAACTAGAAAGACAGCTCACCAACCAAAGAATAAGTAAAAGTTGATACTTGATAGATTCCAATTACATCAAGAGACATAACCTTCGACCAAGTTCCGAGACATATCACCAAGGCACATGACTTCTGCCATTCTGGTTTCCCATTATGTACTGGTAGAGAAGTAATAAACCATTATTTAAGTTCATTTAACTACTCATGATATGGATGTGGGAGCATGAACCACATTCCTGTAGGATTTTGATCAACAAATACCACAAGAAATTAAAGCCTACATATAATAAGAAAAATAAGCAAGCATATAAACAGAAACCAAACAAAAGTCGAAATGTATAAGGATATTGTATTCGCATGCCAACAGATCCAGAGCTAGGGATAACGGCGCCTTGCAAGCTATGGTGCACATTTGTTGCACTGTTCACATCCTGTGGAAATTAAGATAATACAAGAATAACTAGAAACATATACTGGCAAAAAAGGGCAAGGAATATTCATAGCATGTATAAAGATAGATGATCTATAAAGTTTAAACTATAACAAAGAGCATAATCTCACCTCAAACTCAATAAAGCAAACGGTGTGCCTCTCCTGTCGCAAAACCTTCATTTGCTTAAAACCAGGTTGCCTGCACACGTAAAAATGTTCGAAGAAATAGAACCAGTCACCAATAGCCTCAACCAGACTAAATAAAAGAATGCATGACCTTTTTACAACTGGTAAAGGGAAACTTCTTACACACTGAAAAGTCCTCTTAGCTCTTCTTCATTAATGTTCTCCCCAAGATTTCCAATAAACAAGGTATTGCAAGGAGGATTATCCTTCGTGTTCTAAAAGTTAAAATAATATAGAAAATGAGCACCCAAGTTCCACAGAAGCAATGAATGAGAAAATATTGCAAATTTAGGAGCACATCACAACTAGACACAAACACGAAAAACAGGCCAAAAGCAAGATATGACTAGTAAAATAATGGGCTATATTCCATGATTTCCATCCCAAGCAACAGCAAACAAGAGAATCTTATAATGCAAACATAATTCTGTAACACAGGTAACTCCTTGCAAACTAAACAATTTAAACCAAATGCAGGGAACAATACAGCTTCAGTTCTAATCTACAATAGACCTGGTTATAGTAACACCATAGGATACCTTCACACAGAAAAGGTAAATGATATAACATAATAAAAAATGGAAATCAAAATCAAAAACCGCATGAACAAACATGTGATCACAAAGGGGAAGAAAACTAATAGAGATCTCAACATCACACCAAATTAAACATCCACTTCAGGAAAATGACCATACAGACAACTCAAAAAAAGACATGAAAAACACAAGCCTTGCACAAACCCCAGAAGAAAAGGAGGAAGAAAAGAAATAGCATGAGGTAATTTAGGCAATGATTTGCAAAACATGACATGTGACAAATTACAACACAGAACAAGAACAGAAAAGAATGAAAGATTATTGTGTCCCATTATTCAGTCACATATTCTCATTTATCAAAATATCAAGAATGCATAGCACCAACAATTACATAAAACTGTTCCAACTATATTCGATGATTAAATCATGGCACTTCAACAATTCAGCATACAACCAACAGCACCTGAACAGGCATATAACTGCTAGGAGCAGGCACAGGAGCAGAAGGAAGGGGAGGAGGAGCAGCCATCGGTACTTGAGAAACAGGATACCCGCCGTAAGGGTCATATGGTGGTGGTGGCGGTGCCATGTACCTAAGCAAGTTAGCTAGTAAGAACATAACCAGAATACCAGCTCCAAAAGCATCCAACTTCTCAAAAACGTACCATCTGTTTATGTGAACTCTGTATGCAAACAGAAAAAATGGAACTTCAACCCAAAAAATACTTACCCGTGTGGACCCCAAACAGGTGCAGGTGGGGGGTGAAAAGGGGATGGACTTGAGAAACCAGTGTGTGTATAGTCACCCCCTGTTCGCATGCGTTTACTTTGATCAAACGAATTTGGGTCAGCTACTATTCCTGCAGAAGAACAAAAGTTTAGTAAATGCACCACAACCTAAAAAGATAGTTTAAGAGAGAAAGTTACATCTCAAACAGAAGTTAACACAGCATGACGCTGAATGATGGGTAGATCATGATGTTCACCAAGTGCACTTAAAAGCTCTTATAGATGCTTGAGTCTTGACAGATCAGATGGTAAACGTAAAAAACCTTATTCTGGTCAAAACAGACTCATATCCAACATAACTTGAAGGTAGTCCAGACTATAAATCCCCATTTGACGATTGAGAGGATCACGTTCACACATTATCTCATGGAGATGAGTTGAATCAGACAATCCATTTGCAATCTATGTTACTAAAAGAAGAGCAAATTGAATCTCTTAAGGTCCTCTCCATGTGCACCTTTAATTTCACACCTCATATCATGATGAAAAGTAGAACTGTAAATCATGATATAGTCATTCAATATTATATTGATACAAACAAACAATTTTAATCTTGAAAGAGTTATATGACAAATACATTATGGATAGATTTCTGTAAAAAATGGCAAAAAGAATTTTTTTGGCATGAAGTTAATCAAGACATCCACTTCAAAGAAACTGGGATTGTGCTTATACAAATAAGGGCAGATTGTTTAGGGTGCGAAAAAAGGGAGTAACTCTTCAGCCAAAATGAATAAAAAATTTGTATATGCTCCCACACCAAATGATTTAATGAGCTACTTCTTCCAGCCATCCCAGAGAAACTATCAGCTTTCTATATCTCACTGACATACTTTTCTCACTTTTCCAGTAACTGATTTTTGCAACAACAAAATATATTCCACGAACAGCAGGACCTATATTATAATGAGGACCTAGATTATAAGCCACAGTTTAGGGTTTTAATGTATGTACATATATGGGACAACCAAGACTGAATACAAACCAATGTATCTAAATTCAATGGAAAAAAAAAAAGAAAGAGAAGAAGCTCACCGCGTTTCACAAAGAGATTTTTCTTTGCCATTTCTGTATGCAGGACTGACTTGGATTCCGCATCAAAAACCATATCCTACGCCCGCCATAAAGCATAATGAATAAACGTGTCCGGTGATTCATGGTTAATATATATAGATTACCTGAAGGGCGTCTCTGGCGGCAATAGCAAAATGCGGTGCGGAAAAGAGAGCAAAACCCATAGGGACGTCGCCTTTGAAGTTAACCTGTGAAGCTTCGTAGCCGGGTAAC
>LUCG01224056.1:0-16478 GCA_001633085.1 Carthamus tinctorius
TATGTTTGGCAAACTAGCTGATAAGCTAGCTGGTAGCTGATAAGCTAGCTATTGATTGATAAGTTTGCTAGTAACTAATAAACTAGCTTATGAACAAATTATGTTTAGCAAAAACTAGCTTATCAGTATGTAAAATGACTAAAAATGTATCTTTGAATTTAATAATTAATATTAATGAGGGTATAATTGGAAAAAGTTACAATAAGCTCCTCAAAAGCTACTTAAAGTAGCGTTTCAAAAGGCTAGCTTATAAGCTAGTTTCTGGTACATGTTTGGATGAACTAGCTTATAAGCTAGTTTACTTTTGCCAAACACAACCTAAGGGTTAAATCATATTTTATCAATAAATTTAGGGATTAAAGAGATTTTTAAAAGTGTGGTAACCACCTGATATAGTAGGTCAAGTGGCTAAAACAATTAATTATAACAAGTTTGGCTAAAACAATTAATTATAATAAGTTTAGAGATTAAAACATTGTGCAAAGTTTAGGGATTAAATTATATTTTATCCTATTTTTAAAGCAATAAATATGAGTTATTTATTTTTAAAGCAATAAATATGAGCGAAGTGATTATGAAGCATTAATAATAAAAAGGATTGCACCAGCCGGGAATCGAACCCGGGTCTGTACCGTGGCAGGGTACTATTCTACCACTAGACCACTGGTGCTCTTTGTTTATCATCTCTAATCTTATTACATAATAAGCTTTTTTGGATTTTAATTTAACAACACAATATTGTTGAATTATGTTATAGAAGCATATAAACAATAATATGAAAAGTAAATGTTATCAAATATTCTTTTTGTTAACCATGGGTGCGTAGACCAGTTTGCGTACACCTCAAATTCTAAGTGGTGATGATGATGAATATGGATTCTAGTTAGAGATGATAATGTCAATAAGTGATGACGATATGCTATTTGCATACGTTTTTTTTTTTTTTTTTNTCAGCTAATGCACAACTCGACTAATTTCTGGGACTCTAGAGAAAATCCATATTGGTCTACTTGGACTCGAATTGGTGACCTCTAAGAAGGATTCTCAAAGTCCCAAATCTTATTGTCTATTAAGGTTCAGTTGATGCATGGTGTTAAAACTTACAAGATGAAATCCTGATTTGGGTTTATGATGGATACATAATATAACTCATAAGGACTAGTTCAAATGATAACTGTAAATATTTTAAGAAGCACGGAAACCGATTTTTCATGAATTATTCACGTTGTACATCATGATATTGTTAATGACAAATATTTTTGAATAACAAAAATGAATGATGACCTAACATAGTTACCCATTCGTACTTTTGGGTTTCGGGTCGGAACTTTAAGTCTAAGCTTAATTGGGTGGCTGGCTTCAAAGAGCCTATCTCACTGTCGTTGTTATGCAATTGTCTATTAGCATCTTGTTGGTCTTAATAAAATTTTCGCTATTCAAAAAGAATAAAATGTTAATCATGAATAATTGAGGCCGTCCATTATAAAAACTTTTTATATTTCACTTTTCACAGTTATATATACATACAAGATATGGGATAAATATAAGAATAGCTTGTTGCCCCATTATTATTGTTGCTGATATCTATGCTTTCATTTGGTACTTAAGAAAGTGTTTGGTTATGCTGTAAAACCAATGTTTTAAAAACCGGTTTTTTAGTTGAATCGGTGTAATGACCGGTTTATGGTTCGACCGGTTCTACCGGTTCAACTGCCGGTTCAACCGGTTCCAAGCATTTTTATATTTTTTCCATTTTCTTACGTTCATATATTTATAAAACCAACAATTTGATATCTACAAGTTAAAAAACATTAANTATAATAATAACAAGTTTTACACGTAATTTTTTTTAAACGGGTCAACCAGTTTTTTACCAGTTCGATCCACCGGTTCAACCACTAAACCGGCCGGTTCAATCCGGTCCTTAAAACGCCATAAAACCGGTCCTTTCATCGGTTTCCGGTTCAACCGGGTCGACCNTATGGTATTCATGGGCTTGATAATGAAGTTGTAAGAAATTCACCTTTAAGGGTAAATATATAAGTACCTAATTTTATATGTTGTTTTGCAAAAACCAACTTTATATATTGTTTCATAGATGAAATAACGCATATATAAAACAACCAAAACCGTCCAATAAGTTTGATTTGTAAGCTATGATTCATATTATTTCACATGTTTTGTTTTGTGTATTTTTCATGTATAAATGTATTTTCATATTCTTTTTTCACATACAAAACATCCTTCGGCGTTTTATCTTTGAAAAAACATTGCATGTTCAAATAAGTTGTTTCATCAATGAAAACAATACTTTTTTTTTTGAACAACAGTTGGTGCAACAGAGTATGTTGCGTGCCACCGAGGCCCCAAGTCTCTCAACCCGAATTCGAATCTTTCCACGAAGAGAAGTGACCACCCCCAGCCTAGCCATCCAGTTTCCCATATCAGGGCTTCAAGGCATCGTACTAGGATTCGAACACGGCTGCTGCTCAGGGAAAATCTCCCACATGGAGGTCGCCTGGAGTCGAACTCCTGACCTCCCCCATATAGGTCCTATAACCCACGCATCAAGCCAGTTGAGCTGGCTATCACTTGCATCAATGAAACAATACTACGAATTGGTTTTTGACTCTTTCTAACTTTTAGACGGTTTTTAAGATTGTGTGCATCTAAAAACACTTTGGAAACTTTCCAACCCGGTTTCCTCTTAGCAAATACCCATTTGAAGGATAAAAAAAAATATAACACAAAATCAAACTCAGGTTCTTGTAAATGAGCTAAAGTTACAACACAGGGTATCATATTACCTTTGTTAATACATGTGAAACCAACTAAATTTATTGTAAAATAAAAGGTTAGAGAATGTTGAGATTTGACAGCATAACCACATCAACAATCTCCTTGTACCATGACTTTATATGCCCCAAGACTGAATAATGAAAGCAATCATGATTATGGATAATGATGATATAAATATATTACATATCTAACACAATTGCATATTTATGGGGCAGCAGCTGCATGGTATATATAGATAGATGTCTTAAAAAGAATATGGGAAGGATTGACATTTTGACAAAAGTACAACATGATCAGGAAAAAGAGAAGGCCACACTTAAAAACAAGGGTACTCTTCCTCTCGTAGATACACGTTCGCCTACTCTTACTTTGCCTGGCTATCCAAGAACCGTCTCACATACTTCTCGTTGATCTCAAACACGAAACACATCCCCCTTATCTATCAATTCAACGCACAACATAAATCAGTTGTATTTCACAAAAGGAACAACTTTTACCTAAAAATGTGATGCAACAAGTACACCCAACTAAATAAATCCAGTATATACCACCCGGAGGTAGGGTGGGTGGGATTGCATTTGTACGCAGACCTGACATCTACCTCAAGAAGTAGAGCGGTTGTTTCTGTGAACTTAAGAAGCTATGGACAATGAGATGACATGAAGTGAAACTTATATATGATTAGTTGCTTTTACCAAAATCAATATAGGAAGGCACAATTACCTCAATTAAACAACTTGAACCAAGTGCAACCGCCTGTCCATGAGCAACGTTTTTGCCATTTAGTGAGATTGAGCTCGCCCCAAGATTTTTTAGACTGAATGATCCATCTGCTTCCATCTTTATGGTAGCCTGAGTAGCAAGAAGATATACACATAATAGTCATATAGATGCATGTATTTATGTGTGTGTCAAAGTTGTTAAAGGCTCAAAGCGCACTTAGGTGCAAAGGGGTCTTGGGGCCTAGGCGCGAGGCGCAGGCCTCATGAATGCAAGGTGTGTTTTACAATATATATATATATATATACACACACACACACACAGTTATACGCAACTCAAATATGCAGCAGGTACAAGCCTCCAATGCAATGACCAACAGTATTTCAGTAGAGGCAGAATGGAGAATGGTTTAAAGCGTGAGCCATGAGAGAGAAGTTTTAAGGTCTGGGTATTTATAGAGAAGGAGGCGAAATTTGAAGGACTGGGTTTTTGATATAAGGGTTTGACTTATGCCATCTAATATTTACTTAATAACTCTTCTTTAAGAAGTCTAGGAGATAAGAAGATGAGAAAGCACCGAGCCTCGACTTTAAAAAAGCCCAAACCTTGAGCCTTATGAGCCTCAGAGCCTAGGCGCGCTTTTAACAACTATGGTGTGTGTGTGTGTGTGTATATATATATATATATATATATCATGGTCCAGTATTTGCTAAGCAAGGGCAAAACATGTATTTATGTAAATATATAAAACATGTATAACCAGGTTCTAATTGAATACTAACTTTCATGAACTATACTGCTTCAAAAATTCAACTTTTCATGGGAATTCACTAATCTTTTCCCTTGAAATCAAGCCCTCAATAATCATCCCACATAGTATTCTGAGTGGTTATCATGCGAGTCTGAACTCTCACATAAAAATCAGCAATTGTAAGCAGGTCTACTAAAAGGTGAAGCCTGCAACTACTTACAAGATTTTTGCCTGTTGCAGTGAACTAGTGCCGCATACACATGCTTTATGCTTAGATGCGAAAACTATAAGCAAATCACCACATTATCACTTATGTGATTCAAAATGATTTGTGCTGGGGGAGAAGTCATCCTTTTTCCTTCTGTTTAGTATTAGGAGTGGGGCTTTTTTAATATCTTTTACATATCTTAGGATTGTTTTACCATTGTTTGATATCTTTGTGATGGACCACATATACTGCTTTGGTTTTGTACCTTTCTGAAGATAGCCATCACTGATTTTATTGATCAAGGTTTCAGCACTTACGAGAAAACCATGATGTTAGAGAAACATAGAAGTGTGACATCTCTCATTGTTGGAATTTATACATGCATAAAGTAGTCGTTCAATCATTCTCACCTGCCGCCTAGATATTTTGTTGGCACGGCCTTCTTTTCTTAGATCAATATCAACCTCAGTGTCATCTGTTGATCTTCCGATTGTCACCTGGAAAACACAATTTTCTTCTGTTGGGTTATACCAAAAAAAAACTTGATCAAGCAAAATAAAATACAATGCTTATGTTTCAGGATCTGGGATTCATAAAAAATTGAACATAAAAAATAATGTGTATCATCTCACAAAGCATATCGGTCATGTGATCAGTTGTAAATGAACTGAAATATTGAAAACCAAGTTTGAGTAAACTTGAAATTGACAAGTGATCGAAATGCTATATGGGATTCAAGTTATGAACCATTGGCCAGAATAAAGCTACTCAGAGCATCACACCATGTGGGACAGTGGTTGCTAAGTGCCTTGCCAAAAAAGATGGATGGCAATTAGAACTGCACCGTATTCAATATATACGTAAATATTCATCAATGATGATCAGCAGGGCGTGTCAACATAGAGGTTGAAGAAAGGTTCCGAAGTAGCTATAGCACTGCTCATATCATTTAGGGACCCACTATAACATCTTCAGAGCTAACCCATCTCTAGCCACATTTGTAAATCTTGCAAATGAACAGGGAAGGACAAATATGACATAGTTGAGTTGACTTCTGCTTCATGAATGAGCTCGAAAAACTGTACTGACTATTTCCCAATCAGCATGCAAATGTGATGGTCACTAGCACAACCGACAAGTAACTAAGTATTGAATATAGTTAGCGAGTTATAAAACAGCGGGATCCTTTCTTTAAAGATGCTCCACTTATTGGAACATATTTACTATTAGGGGAAGTGCTACTAGTGTGATCAGAATATATCTGCTTCAAGGTAAGCTAGCATTTGATTTGGGCCGGCCTGAAGACACATGAAACGAGATGGAGCAGCTTTATGAAAACAACTTTAAGTTCATAATTTTTGAGGGAGTGCAACCAATTGCATCTCTTACAGAAAGTAATGCACCATTACCCTTCATAAGATGGGCATATTGAGCAATGGTTTTGATTTTTACTTCTCTTCTAGAAAGCCTAGCTCTTCGCATTTTTTTAACCAGCCTATGCTCTGAAAATGTGATTAACATAACAAGCAACAAACTCTTCAGCATCTTTCTTCTATTGTTTTCTAATCTATGAGAATTTTTTTTTGTATTCCTCTCCATGTGTGCATACATGTTGGTACAACAATTAAGGACTCGGTTATACAGTCATCAAAGGATGTTTGAAGTTGTGAACCCCTTGTAAAGTACCATTACAAAGGGCTTACCCTTACACTCCAACAATGTTTCAATTAACCACATCAGCTCAGGTATTACAAATAAATCAAGAGCAGATGTAGCCTAATTGGGAAAAAAATGATTTACATGACATGATCATGTTATACACAGAAGAGAATTTAAATCATCCTAAGGCCACTCCATTAAACCTAGTCAAATATAATGACTTGACAAAACAATATAACATGAGTGTAATGTATGTTATTCAAAAAAAAAAAAAAAAACTGATCTGAAGCTTCCATCAGAAATATACCTCAGCTTTCTTGATATAGTGCGTCAAACGGCGGCCATAAAAGATAGCAAGGGCACCCTGAGATGACATGGTTCTCTGGAATGAAGAACGAGCAGCCTGTTCCAGCCTAATGATCATCCTTTTAGTGCCCTCATATTGATACCTTGCAACTGCAGATTGGAACGAAAACAATGATATATAAAACAAGCCAACAAGATGCAGGTATACCATATAATGTGTACATCTCTAATGCATGGAACACGCTATCTTGGAATTAATTTCCAACATGATTGTGTATCACTATCAGTTACTTTGCCATCAAGGAGGTTAAGCATTGCTAGCAATTAACTACAAAAGGTGCCCAGAAACATAGTGTATTCCCATGTTAAGTTTGTATTAAGGCTTTCATCAGATGTCAATAGTTAACAGCTTTCATTGTTAATAAATGTATGACTATATTGTCAAGGATGATAATAAGAAACTGTGGACACTAAATGCCGATCAGAAGTTGTAAACAACACAAACGCATTACCTTCACTTAAAATATATGACTCCTGAGTGTGGGCCAAGTCCATTTCCAGTATCTGAAAGAATACATCAACTATTACAGGAGGGAAAGACTCCACAATCAAATGAAAACATAAACAACAGAGTCCCAAAATTTTACCATGGCTTCAACATCAGAAAAGTAAGGTATGTCACCATCACTATCAGAGTTGTTCTGATCTGACATGTAAGCATTATCCATCGATTCTGGATCATTCATTTTGAGAGAGCCAACTTCTACAGGTAATGGCCGCTCGCTGTACGTTGCTGGGGTGTCTAAACCCTGTTTAGAATGAAAAAAAAAAGCTTCAGACACAATTTACATCAGACAGTTTCAGATTCTTATATCATCACAACATCAAATGCTCTAATTGAACAAAGTTGTCATAGTACAGTATAGATAGTTTAGTATGATCAAACCATTAGTAAATATGCAACCAAAGTCTCATTACCCGAAGTTCAACTTTACTAGCATCTTCCTCCAGCACTCCATCCCCAGTAAGTTCTAGAGCCGTATGCATGGCCCTAGTTTGACTAGGAATTCTAAGATTGTTAGGCTTCCCAGGAAGTGGCGCCAGATATTCACCATCGGACGACTCATGTTTGAATGCAGAGCCAACAAGTGGGTGGGAAGAAACAAATTCAGGCAATGCATTTGGTCCACCGGAACGTGATCTTGTGAAACATGGTGCAGGATCTTTCCCTTTTCTTAATGAGCTTATCCCTTGTTCGCCATCCTTCTCATGGGATGAGGAGGATAACGGATCAATAGAATCCGTAGCAACTTGCAGTCCAACAGGAGCAAATGGAGTGGATGGGTGAATCAGCAAGAAAATATCATCATTGCATGGTATGTCAGGGTCTTCTCTGTTCAAAGTGCAAATAATCTGCCCTTCCATAAGCTGAAGAGAGTCGGGCTGTGATACTGATGTTGACGGCACGTCCACTTCCCGATGACAAACATCCTGCTGATCACTGTGAAATGAGAAATCTTTTGATTCTTCTAGACATTGAACACTGGGAATTGCTAGGCTAGGGCTTGCAACTAATGATGTGGTAGCATCAACATTGCATAAATCAACATCCTGTACATCCTTAGGAGAACCCAGCAATTGTGAATTAGGAATATCTTGCATTGTATCTTTCACATCTACATCCATGAAAAGTAGATCATCGTCGTTTGAGAAGTTCAGAAGTGAATCTGGTAGATCTGCATATTCACCCTCCTGAACAGCACTAGAATTGATAAAACCGTTAGGTCTGCCTCCCAAAAGAGACTCCGGATGGGCAGCATCATACCCTGGTGAACTCTTGCTCTCCCTTCCCTGATCACAATCCTCAGTGAGTGCTAATGTTCCTTCTGCAACCTGATGACTTTCTGCATTGTTTTCATCAACTGGCATATCAGGTGCAGAAACATCTTCCAATGTCTTCCAGAGAGGTAGCCTAGTTGATGGAGACGAAAATCCCAACGTGTGAAATGAAGCACTACCATCTGAAACAGGAGAGTTAAAATGCTGTTTCCCCCCAAATCCAGGACAGAGAACTTGGTTACTCTCATTCACTGAGTCATGGGTTAATGCTAGCTTTTCTTCTGGTTTATCAGTTTTAAAAGCCTTTTCATTGGAAGGAGTTTCTGATGGACCTGACTCCTTAATACCCATGCATACTGCAAATTTATCAGAGTCACCTTTAGGCATATGGGTGGCATTTTTCATTTCAATATTTGGATCAAAAGAACCCATCAATTCATTTCCCGAAGGAGAAACATCTTCAGTAAATTTATACAAACCATCTTCCCCCATGGATCCATTTATAAAATCATTTTCGACCGACTTATGGCATCTTTCCATATGAAAAGCATTAGCTGAATTATCAGCAACAATAGTAGTTGTAGTAGCAATGCTCCCTATTGACTCTGGAAAAGCCTGACGCAAGATCTCAAAGTCCGTTTCCTCAAAACCCAAATTGTTTGCAAGACAATCACCTAGCATAGCATCACCACCCTGGGCCTCATGATTAGTCGTAACATGATCTTGAAATTTATGCTCTTGCTGGCTGTAGTTATGATTGTTGCGTTCCTCAAAAAATCCAAGATTTGGAGAGCTAAAGAATTCATTTTTAATTCTCTTCCTCATGGCATAATATTGTCTGCGGATGCTTCCAAATTTTCTCTTCCCAGGGACCTTGTCGCTTCCTTTCAAATTCTCTAATTTACTAAATTTTGATGATGGATTAGAACCAGATAGTTCAAGTTCAGCCATGCGAGCTGAAGCTTGAGATGAAACATCAGGATCATAGAGGAGAGAATACCACCGATCTCGAAGTTCGCGAAACGTAAATCTGCGAGAAAATTTTACTGCCCCTTTAGCAAGGGCTTCAAGAGAAGCTCCAGCCTGTGAGAGACAAAGCAGAAATTGATCAAATATATTGCGCAACACGAAGCACACTAGTTAAACAGAACAGAAATTGTTAGATTAGCATATTATATATATTTTAAAAAGCAAGTGCCAAGACGATATATGTTTAGTTGTTTACTAGCAACATAAAATGCACATGTAAGTTGTAGCTTCATCCCTTGTTTCTTCCATAACAACAATCAACCAGGTTTAAGATGGTGTACCACTTGAAGACAAACAACGTCTGTGATGGAAATTCAGGATTGGAGATCCGAGATCCAAATATTCTGCAGGTAGCTGTTGTCATCAGGGAGGATTATGTTTCCCAAATATAGTGACTTTGTAGATAGTCCTAAATGATGTCTTGAGCTTAAACTTCCTGATCCTAAACAGTCAACACTCATGGAATAGATTAGCACTTTCATGTCTATATGTATGCTTGTATTTGAGGTTGAATGATGAGAAAACTTTGAATAATTTCATGCTACTTGGGCCTTTTAGGGCTTAAAAATCATTCCAGGCCTTCATTGCACCATTTTCTGAAATTGTAATAAGCCTAAACAGCTGGAAAATTGAAGTCTCTGTCCCATTGCTGATCATCTATCCTGTCATTCAGCTTTCATCATTGTGTCTTTTCATTTCTCCAGCCAGGATTCATACACCTTTTCTGTCTTGTTTATTTGGTGGTTACATTTGCAAAATCCACTTACTGATGTCTCTATTTAGAGATTTTGCAAAGCATTCAATCTACATGAAACAGACTTGTAAAGCCAAGAACATCTAAGCCACAACTTCCAGTGGTGGGGAGCTTGACAAATTGAAGACAATGCAAAGCTGAGGACTCTTCTTGATTCATCAGAAACGTCAACAGGTATACGTCTTCAGGAAATATAGGTGAGCCTCATTCCTCATATGTTTTTAAGTGCTACAAGTTCAGATTTCTCAAACTCCTTAATGATCGACTTAGGAGCAATCAACCACATGACATGACCCACTGTTTCCATAAATTTAGCACACATTAACCTTTACCAAGGAGTAAAAGCATATCCACTGTTGACTCGCCGCTGCTTCTGATCAAGGAGAAATTGTTTTAAGCCCGTCTCTGACCCTTAAAAAGTGGGATCCAACTCTCCAAGTGCCTATACTTTCTCCTTGTCTCAAAATACCAAACTGCAAAGATACAAAATGCCATTTGGTATTCTCTTTTGAATTTTTAGTATTCCAGGACCAAACTACAAGAATGAGTGCACTTGCTAAGGAGAAATACAGGCCTTTAGATTATATGGTTACCAAACAGCTATGCAAACAGCTTAAATAAGCCAATCCCCTTGTATTTGTCAAGCATTCCTCAATCCAATAGAAGAACAAACTCCACTCCATCACCTTTGACTTCGACATCCTTCAATTTACTTGAAATGATGGTCCCCTCTCTACTTATGGATGTTAATGTAATGAAATTCAGTGTGATATTTTTTAAACTGATAAAGCAGACATATTACCTTCCTATTGAGTATTAAACTAAAAAGGGCATTAAACGGGTTTAAACAATGTCCTTCGGCATGATTTCCAAATTTGCCAAAGCAATCTTGCATACAAAATATAGAGGGAGGCAGGGTTGATCATACATTATTGCTCAATCATTCAGGCTTCAAAAGCTAATGAAGTGTTCAAACTGAAAAGGGCATTATACGGGTTTAAACGATGTGCTCGGACATGATTTCCGAATTTGCCAAAGCAATCTTGCGTACAAAATATAGAGAGAGGCAGGGTTGCTCATACATTATTGCTCAATCATTCAGGCTTCAAAGGGAATCACACTTTCATGATAGTCTTGTGTTGATGGCATTGTAGTAACAAGGAATGATTCATATGCGAGGGAGCCGCAATAAAAGGCATGCAGAAAGGATAACCCTAGATTAAGGATAATGAGAACTAAACTACTGAATAGAATTTTCTTGGACCATAGAGGTCTATGTTCCCTATCATGACTAGCTTGAAGAGATGTGAAAACCAAGGTGTAGACTAATTGACAATTCAAAGCATAGATAAGGAGAAACCATAGGGCACAAGGAAAGAACTAGTAGACAAAGGCATGTACAACTGAGTCGTCGTGAAGATGATCTATGTGACGCACATCGAGACCTTGCATACTTTGTGATTATATCAAGCTAGTTCATGCAAAAGTATAAGAAAAGTAATCATCATGTGGACATGTTGTATTTAGGATCTTGCAGCATTGAAAAGGTAGTCATGCTAAAAAAGAACTATGTTCAGGACTTCAGGCTAAGGCACAAGAATAGAACTTAAAAAGGCAACCTCTCATTTGCAACTCCAATGCAGAGGCAAGAGTTCTTCTACGGCTTAAGGAATCTATGAGTTCGTGTTGTTGGATACCATCTTAGATTAAGAATATAACGAGAGATATAAAAAAGCTTTATCACAAAAATTGATCTACAAACAACGTTAATCATGATTGAGACCACCATAATAGCGCTAAACGCATGGAAATCGACCATACATTTCATAAAGTAGTAGCCTAAAAGTCATTTGATTTGTATTCCCAATGTATCCATCAAAGGCCCTCCAAGAGATGCCTTGACAAAGCATTTGGCATGTTTGATACTTCAAAAAATTAAATGCACGTTAGGCAACAAAAATTATCTATTTGTAGTTTGAGGGGGTGCTGGAAGTACACGAATGAAGACTCTGGATATTCCCGTGTATATTTAGAAAGGATTTGTGCTCCCATATATAGGGATCTGATGTAACTAGTTCTAAATAATTTCAGTATAATAAGTTTTCTGATCCTAAAATAGTCAACCTTCCAAGAATGAATGGCAATCTAATGTGCATGTATACATCCTTGTATTTGAGGCTAATGAATTAGAAAGATTGTCAAACCTCAAAGATTAAGAACACTCCTTGCAAAAGCAATTCCCACTCGAGACCTACCCATCTATATCTCTTGATAGGAAGATAATACATAACTAAAGGTATTAATTATAGTTATGAATCTTTGTATTCACTTTGTACAAAAACCGTTTTAGAAAGAAGTAAATTGCGACCATAATGGAGATATATAGAATAACGAACGTGTCAACCTCTTGGTTAAAGACAATTGGCATCGAACTGTTTTTCACGTTCGTTCTTGTTTTTAGTGTGTGTGATTCCCTTGCAAGGGAATTGGTGAAGCCTAGCTAGATTAGTACATTCATGAACCACTAGACCCTTTTGCAATCATGTCCAACAAGACGAATACATGAGAAAGAATGTTAAAGTGTCAGGGAGAAGCTACCTATAACAAATGAAGCACGATGTATATGCAAAAGAACAAAACTTGCCTACAAACTAGCATTCATCATAGAAACACTAAAGAAATTTGGAAGAGAATCTAACTAAGTTATATACAACACCAATACATCAGTTATCAAAATAATCCAATTAACCAAAATCACAATAGTTACCTAACTTTTGGTGCGCTACACACACCTTCCATTTGAAATTAGTGTCAACAAATCAAAGAAACAAGACTTGACACCCAACTTCCGTTTTGAACATCAACTTGTTTACGACATGTTCGTACAAGGGGCACGAAATTTATAGTGCTCCTAAACTTCCCTGGCCCATCGGATACACCATAATCAACAAAAATAAGTTTTATATATTTGACAAAAGCTTGAGTTGGCACTTTGATAGTAAGTAAATTCCACTAAAATCCCAAAGTACATTAGGATGAAATATGGAAATCCCGGAAGTAAATAAATTTCATAATAGAATGTTAATACTCTTCAATCTTTTATTAGATAATCGCAACTCTCATAAATCCTTTCCCATATCCGGAGATTCTGTGCGGTTCCTTAAAAAATAAATTATTTCTTTCACCACTCAAAGTTTCACCCCATGTTATATTAATTGCAAGATTTCGGACCTTCATCACACTGCTGTTGCAATCCGTTTCATATTTTAATTGTATATCAGGCCCTAGATAAGATCTACATTCTAATTGACTTACATTAGTATACTCCTACAAACATGATTTCATGGACATTGCATACATTTATATAATCAGCTCTTATTCCCTTCTTCTAGTAAGATAAACAAAATGTCTTCTAGCTCCATGACCAAATAGCCAGACAACAAATGTTATGGATGCCTCTACCTCTCTCACCAACATAATACTGTGTGTTAGGGCTAGTAGCCTAGTAATCTATAACTGTATGCACTGAATATGAATTACTCCAAATACCATCAAATCAAATTGAAATTGTGTTAAGCAAGCTGCTTCCACCGATAACAGATAAGCTTTGAACCAGGTGAATTTTCCATCAAATTCTAATCACCGATTGCACATACAAGTGGAAGAAAAAAAAATACCCCCAAAATGTAGACGAACATAAATAAAAAACAAACAATAACAGATCGTTGGCGAAATTTACAGAGATAAAAAAAGCATGCATCCAAACCTCAATCGAATTCTTGAGCAATAAGTCGTCTTCAGGCATCCATGGAGAAGAAACAGAAGGAGTTGCTGTCATCCTCTCCACTGACAGAAGAAAAAAAAACCCTAAATTGCGTCTGAATTAGTCGAAAGATGTGGAATTTGTGTAGTGGTTTGAGAAATAGGAGAGAATTGAAGAGGTAAAGCTTCAGAAAAGTAGCATGGAGATGGAGATATGGAAGCTCATCGCGCGGGTAACGTCTCTCTGGAACCAAACCCACTGTGTGTGTGTGTGTGTGTTTTTACAGATAGAGATAGATAGAGAGAGATAGAGGGAGGGAAGAAGGTTTTTACTTTTTTATTTTTTCAATATTTATTTATGTTTCAGATTNATTTTTTCAAATGGTTTTTATTTTAAAATCTTTTAGATTATTAATGTATTTTATTGCTAATAATATATTAAACTTTGTTGATAGATATAATCAAAAAAGTACTTTAACTTTCTATTTGACATTTAATTCTTAGGAGTTTAAAACTATTATTTAAAAAAGAATAATTGGAAACCCACTTCACCTATGAGGATTTCTTGCTAAATTGAGTTTTAAGACACGAAATATGAACGAGTATCATATTATATTAACTCGTCATTTATTAATATTGTAACAAATAACTTTAAATACTTTATCGATCATGTTGTCAAGTAGCATCTTAAAGCCCCGGTGTTGATGCCCAACTCCTCCCGGATTCATTGGCGTAATATCTGAGGTTTCAAAGTCAGAGCACATATGAGTTCATCTTCTTAATAATACCCCTGAGTTTGGTGCCTACTCACACATCATAGAGATACACCTACATAATTATGATACAACAAATGATACGTAACTAGTTTGAATGATAAAAATGCTTTTAGATTTAGTGGAAGAGTCCATAAAAATTCAAAAGAACTTCCAAATCTAGAACGATTATATTTACAGACTAGTTTTTTGAACAAATAAATCCATAAACATTCAAAAACCAACTAAATAGATTTTTTTTACCTAAAACTATATTGTAACCAGTGTGGATGGTAAAAATGTTTTAGGGAAAAATTCCATGGACAATTTTAAGCCATTTTGACATATTTATTTGTTAGTGGGATAGACACATTTTTAAACCAGAATCTTGATATATTCTATAAAAATGATGGAAATAACTTTACATGTAATTATTTATGTCTTAAATGTAACCTTTTTGTAACTTTCGTATGTTTTAGAATAAAATCTATTCCTTTTATTTTTATAGGTCGTATTTGAAAATATATTTAATCGATTTAACAAAACATAAAATTTTATTTTTACAAAATACTCGTATATGAAACAATCGCTTGAAATAAAAATTTTTGGAAGTTCTCCATTTTCAATATTAACATCGATTAAATATCTATATTTTTCGAGATATTGTTTTCGACAAAATTTATTTTTGAATTTGAACATGAACTTGTTAAAACGGAGAAAAAAATATCATATAAACAAATTACTCTTATTGTCTAATAACTAAAAACGTATTTTATATTTGATTAATAAGTAGATACTTGTATTAGACTACTTATTCGATTAAGTTTCCCTATCTTACATCTACTTTGAGATGTAGGCTATGTTTGGCAAACTAGCTGATAAGCAAGCTTATGATTGATAAAAATAGCTGACGAATAAGACGCATTTGATAAAAACTAGTTGATAAGATAACTTATAACTGTAAAATGACAAAAAAGACATGTTTAAAAATTGATAGTGTAAAACTCAGCAAGAATATATTTGGAATAAAAAATATAATAAGTTCTCTAAGTCACAAAACGCCAATGAAAGTAGGTTTTAAACAATCTAGCTTATGGTTTATCCAAATAAGCTAGCTTATTTTTATCAAACAAAATCTACGACATAAAGTTAAAGGGCCAATTAATCAGGGACTGAAAAGTAAAAAGAGAAAAAAATAAGAGGAGAAAAGATAGAAAAACCGTAATATTATATGGACCATACATGTAAATTCACCGAAACTCTTGAGACCCCAACGTCTTAATATTTCAGCATTTTCAGTTCAGACGCAAGCGAACACAGAAACAGAGAGAAAGGGGCGAGATGAAGACGATGACTAGGTCTCTGCTAATTGATTGTAAATTCGGGGCGCTGATTATCGGAATTATGGTGTTGTTGATGATAAGTGCACCGAAGGAAGCCGTAGCTTCGCAGTCTCCGTCAGCCTTTGTCCAGAACGTCATCTTCTCCAATAAGATCGCTATGTTCTCCAAATCATACTGCGGGTTAGTCTTCTTTATATTCTTAGTTGAAATAATGCATGCTTACTTGTAGAAGAATTGTGGAAGATTTTGAGTTGGATAGGTAGGACTGCTGCAAATCAATTTATTTGGAGTCGTTATCTGTGCGAAGATTGATTGGTACTTTGTTAGTTCTACGATTTGAACCAATATACACGAGGATGAGTTTTGTTTAGGTTCGAGGAGAAAAAGAAGGTTTTATCGGCTTTGGTGGTACAGATTGAAGGGTGCTTTGATTGCATATCTTGTGATATCTGTCAATGAAACTATTAATGTGATTATTTCAATCATCTTTGGTGTATATATAGTCTTTATAGTGGAATCTTACTTGAATTAGTGATATATATATATATATATATAT
>LUCG01224066.1:0-19233 GCA_001633085.1 Carthamus tinctorius
TGGCTTCTTTTGTTTGGTATTTGCTCTAGACTTAAAATTGTTAGGCCTTAAACAAAAAATAAAAAATAAATGTCAATGTGCACAAGAAGAATTGAACCCATGACCTACTTTATATAACATAAGGTGTTTTCCAACACACCACCAGAGTCATTATTTCATTTAAGATATGAAATAAAATTTTAAGGTAGTTCCTCTAAACCTTTTAAGGTAGGTCCTACAAAAATTTCTATACAACTTCTAGTAAAAATGAAGACCTACCTACACTAAACCTAAATTCGCCCTTGGACGTGAGGGTTTATAACATGGTTCTGTAGAGAAGTTTTGTTATTATTTTGATAATATATTTAAACTGATTTATTTAATTTTCACAAATACTTCATCATTCTAACAATTTATTTATTTAAAGACAAGATTCAGAAATATTTAATCATGAAATTAAAGAAAATCTCATTTTTGAAATAAAATGCATTAGTAAAAAAAAAGAACTAAATTGATACAACTTAATCTTTTCGTTGCCAAATAAAAGAGGGGAAACGAGCCGAGTCGAGCCGAGTATCAGGTAGTTCGAGTCGAGTCGTTAGTATCTCGAGTCGAGTTTTATTCGAGTCGAGTTTTGACCGGGTTGATCTCGAGTAGCTTGCGAGTTGTCAAGGCTTGAGCCGAGTCGAGCCGGGTATCAAGTAGTTCGAGTCGAGTCGTTAGTATCTCAAGTCGAGTTTTATTCGAGTCGAGTTTTGACCGAGTTTATTTGAGTCGAGTTTTAACCGAGTCGATCTCGAGTAGCTCGCAAGTTGTCTCGGCTCATTTACACCCCTATCTCTAAACGAGAAAAGGCCATTTTTTTATTTCAATACTTCTGAATCTTAAAAAGTTATCGTTATTTTTCTTAAATTGAAATATTACTCTTTTTTTTACTCAAAATATTACCATTTTCAAATTTTCATCATGTTTATAATATTATTAACCTGATTATAAAAAGAATGCACATCCACTTATTCAAAAGAAAATTGGCATTGGGTGGGTTTGGAAAATCTCAAAATGAGATGTGTAATATCTAAAATACTAAATTTTTTTACTCAAAATAACATTTGCGTTAATTAAAATTTTGGTTTTACACAAATTTATGTCAAAAGTCACAACTGAAACTGGGAAAATTTTGGAATCAAAGTCCTAAATGTTAAAATTAGGTCTCGAAATCCAATTGTAACAACAAGCCTTAACCATCCAAACCGACACAAAGATGTCTTATACAGAAAAAAATGACGAAGAAACCCATTTTTCATAAGAAACCGGAGCTCCTTTTCATCGTGATCTACCAACAGATTTCTTGACTTCTTGTAATTAGAAGTTCTCTAAAGATGTATGGCTTAGACGAACCACTAAGAGTTCCTTACCTAAAGCCTATATTGCATCTACCAGCCATTAAGAGCTCCTTAACTAAAGACTGTATGACCTAGACCGGCCATTAAGAGTTACTTGCATCTTGACATATGGCCTAGATCGACCATTAAGACTTCCTTACCTGAATACTATATGGCCTAGATCAACAACACTTAAGAGTTTGTTACATCAAGCCTTCATGGTGTAGATCATCCACCAAGAGTTCCGTACATAAAGATTGTATGGCTTAGATTGGCCACTAAGGTGACGTTTGGTTCGCAGATTCTGAAGGTATATGATGGAATTGGAATGTTGAATTCCATTGACCAAATTTCATTCCCTCGTTTGGTTCATTCTTTTCGACAGAAGGAATCTCTGAATTCCATCAAATTCCACAAATGAAGGAATTCAACATTCCTTAGCAACTACCAAGTATTTTGATGGAATGGAATTCATTTTTTTCCAAAATGTCAGATATATCCTTGATCCAATATAACCAATAACAGTAAGTTATATTATTAATTTTGTTCATAATTATTGTCTTGTTTTATTTAATAATTTATTAATTAATTAATTAAATAATTATTTATTNATAATTATTTTATTTTTATTAAAAAATAAAGTAATTAATGAATATTTATATAATCATTTTGTGTTTAAGAAAATTAAATTTATCAAAAGGTATTTTAGTCATTTACCAAAATTTCATTCCAGTTCCAAAGCTAAATTCTGTGAACCAAACAGACAGATTTCAATTCCTTTAACATATTTCATTCCAATTCTGCCAACCAAACAGGTGGTCAAATGTGACAACATTCCATTCCAATTCCTTCACAATCAAATTCCTTTGGCAGATTCCATTCCATCCAAAAACATTATGCGATCCAAACGCCACCTAAGAGTTCCTCACATAAAGATTGTATGGCCTAGACCCACAATTAAGAGTTCCTTAAAGGCTATTTAGTCTAGTTAGGCCATTAAGAGTTCCTCACTCGAACACTGTTTGGTCTAGATATGCGACTAAAAGATCCTTATTTTGACAAACTAAATGACATTATAAGCCATTACGAGCTACTTACTTAAAGATTGTATGGTCTAGTCTGCCACTAGGAATTCCTTAAAAATTATATGATATACACTTGTTATTGCAAATTCCATACTCAAAGATTGTATGGCATGCAGATGTAGAGAGTAGCAACGAACTAGAGGCAATGAGCATGATAACATCGATATAAATAATTAATACAACCATGTCCTTGCCTCGACAATGGACAAAATGGAAAAGGCATGCATACTTGATATTGTCAAAACCATGTCACAATGCAATTCAGACATTAAAAGGCCTAGAAAACCACGTTTTAGATGGTTAAATCAGTTTGAGCCATTCAATTTTGATACTCCATATACTTTTATGAAACTACTGATATATAACGTTAAACTTCTAGACAAGACAAAAGAATTTAGTGTTAGCATGATTTTAAGGCATACAAATAATGGTCTACAATGGGGTTGACCATTGTGATACCAAATAATGCACACAATATAAATTCACATCAATTATATACTTACTTTTACATTAAGCAACCAAGTTCGAAACAAAACATCATGAGATCGATCGATTCCATAGACATTTAATCTCGTAGCATCAAGTGGCTCGAGGGTCATCACGTTTTCAACATTCTAATTGCAAAGGGTAGGTATGATTGGAGTATATCCTGCTTGGAGAATCATGTGGTCGTTGACAGGCGTACACATCTGGAATACATTCTTCATTCTTTATTTCATGGGTCCCATTTTCTTGGAATAAATGGGACCCATAATCACATGTAACAAAGAGAAAATGATCCATCCTTAGTTGCGGATGGACACAAGGACGTTTTGAAATGTTGCCTACCCTGATCCTTCCTTGCAGTTGATGTTGAACTCCATTCGTGTTACATATAAGTCTGTTGATGTACAAATCGACACCCCTTGAAACGCAAACCCATGCCCTCGGAGCACACGACAGGATCCCCAAGATGTTTCATGTTTCTAGTTGTCAAGATATGTTTCAAACTAGAATTCTAAGGAGAATCAACGAAACACAGAGAGATTGAGGAAATATCGAAATCTTAAAGACACATAATCCATTGAGATGGTAGATATATATACAACTGAAAACAGAAGAAAAAGACGAAGAGAACCTAATTGCCCTGATAAAAGAATGTATCCCGCCTAATTAAGGGTTCATCGATGCATAATAAAATAAACGTTCACCTTGGACCCTCCACGGCATAAGGTTAGAAGAACTGTAATAGGGATGAAAGGGGTAGAACAAGATTTCTTAAAAGGGGCCAAGATGAGGATCAAAGCATGCAGATGCTCATGCAGGACTTGGGTTGAATGTAAAGGCATGGCTTTGAACGCATGATCAATATGTTCCAAGATCGATTAAAACTATAATGAATAGGTATTTATTCATATGTGAATAATAATCATCTTGGAGCTTTCATTGCCCATGGCCATGGCCATATTCTATCTTCATCTCTTTCCTATTGACACCAAAGGCAATCATGAATCAATTATCATAACCAATTTGCCAAAAATGTAGGTCAAAAGAGAAAAAAGAATGAAAGAAGAGATTGGATTTCAATCATTCATCTTGGAATTGCCATTTGGAATCTTAAGTTTGGAGATCCCATGTGGATTTCACAACATTCACTAATGAATGGACGTCCCTAAAATCAGCTTAAAGCATAAAAGGATATATAGTTTTGGAGAAAATATAAGAATGAATTATACATTTGGTCCTTGTGGTTTACATTTTTTATTGCATCAACTCCTTGAATAAAAAATAAGTACAAATTTGGGACTCTTGGTTTGCACTTATTGATTCATTCCGTTATAATCGGAATAAAAAGATTTCGTTAACCTAGTTAAGTCCAGAGGCATTTTAGTCTCTCTTCCTTTTTGTCTTTACCTATTATACAGAAAGAAGATTTTAACGGACGGTTGGAGAAGCTCTAAACACCCCTATCCTTTTCTCTATGAAACCCGACTGCCACCACAATCACCATCCCCTTCTTTTTCTTCGTGTTTACAACCCACCACCCTCTGTCGTGACCACTTCACTACCACCACCATAGCACTAGTTTACTCCATCCACTTCTGCTCTGCCTCAATTTGTTAGTTTTTATTCTCTCGCAACCACCGTAAACCCCTTGAACTCTAAGCGAGCACCTCTCCCCACCGCATCTCAGCATCCTCTGTTTGCAAAACAGGATTGATAGCTAGAGAGTAGAGACTAGTGATGAGAGTGTGACGCGCTTGTGCCATCGCGGATATTTGGGTATGGATTACTAGAGAAAGGATTGGCGCAAACCAGTGTGCTTCAAGATCATCTTTATCTTAGGAAAAACAACAAATATGGGACGACCTTGTTCCCGAGTCTCATCAATCTCAATGTCTATAGGTCCACAACTTGATTCAGCAAAGCCATTTCAAAATTGAGTCTACGTCTTCTCAAGAAATGATTAGGGTTTGATTTTGTGTGTTAGGGTTCTCTTTATTCGCTAATTGCAAACCCAAGAGCAACTGTCGATCAAGTGATGGTTTGATTTTAAGTTGGTCCTTGTATCCCATCTAATTCAAGTTATGGTGTGAATGGTTTATTGTTGACCGTAGAAGATAAATGTTGCTTACAATAGGATGTTGACGACTTGATCCTCTAAGGGCATGTAGGTTGTCGTGGTTCGCCAAGAAGGTGGAGGGACAAAAGAACTTAAAAAAGACCAAAATAACCCTCAACCCAACATGATACTTTAATAGGGTTATAGAGAGGGACTTAAGCAATGCAAAAACGCAAACAACGGTCCTAAATCCGTACTTGTTTTGATTTGAATCCTGACACAGAAAAAAGTGTAAAGGACCAAACATGTAATTCACTTTGACTTGGTATACAACAGAACTTAAAAAAGACCAAAATACCCCACAACCTAATAGAATATTTTAATAGAGTAGCATAGAGGGACTCAAGGACTGCAAAAATGCAAACCATGAGTCCTGAAATCCATATTTGTTTTGATTTTGAAACCCGATGCAAGAAAAAAGTGTAAAGGGCCAAACGTGTAATTCATTTAAATAGATAATTTATTTTGACTTGGTATAGGTAGTAAATTCACTCAAAATATAGATGGTTGTGGTATAATGAAAACAATTTCTTGATGAATAGATTGAGAACTCAGACTCATCGTCCACACTTCAAGCCTTCAAGGCCTTCATTTACCTTCATATACATGTATCACCATGGCAATTTTAATAGATTCCTAAACGAAACCCAAAGGTATATGAAAGTAGATGAAGATAAACGAAGGCCCGGATTTTTTGAGAGCCATCACATCAAAAGAAATTCCAAAGACCCGAAAGTGTTTTCGCATGTCCTAGCTCAAAGTAATAAAATCAACACAAATTGAATAACGGATGAAAAATAACCAAGTAAATTGCCTTGTTCCAGCCCTAGGTATTGCCATAGTTGAAAAAAACTCATAAATTTACACGATCCTAACGGAAAATTGTTGATTCCTCGATAGGAATGGAGATGAAACTGAAATCTTAATCCTTGATATCCCTTACCCCGTGTCCCCGTTGCCATCTCTATTGAAAGGGACGGTGAGCGGTGGGTTTTAATTTCAACTACTTTTATAAAAGTAAATAAAAAATGACAATGTCCTTGAGTTAACAGATGGACTTAGCATCTGTTAGGATCAAGTACCTCCCATGAAAGCAAATTGAAACATTGGAGGTGTTTGTTAATTTTTCCTAGTAATGGCAATACTTGGAGTTGGAACAAAGCATAGGGACAATTTATGTAATTTACTCAAATATGTTAGTCATATCACTACAAAAATTACTATTAAAGAAACAAAAAGTTAAGCTCTTTTTCCATGTGGACCCCATTTCAGAAGCATTATCCTATCCATTATCTACATGATAGTGTCCCATGCAAAGTTTCTTTGGCTGAAACTTCCTCTCTAGAATTCATGGATCAGATTCCCCCTTCCCCCAAAGAAAGAAACAGAAAATACCCATCAATTGATACATAAAAGTTCCAACTTTTCTTCATTCCAAAAGTAAACATCTTGCCATGCCACAAATAATCCTCCAACAGCCCTGTCTTTCTTTCCCCACACCATACACACACAAAAACACACAGTAATGGTGTATAGGTGACAGAATGGTTGGGACATCTGTCCACCAGAATCTATTCTTACCACAACCAAACGACAATAATCGTCACCGAGAAGCGATTGATTTCGGTTCAAGAGAACAAGAATGCATTTCTCTTCTGAAAAGATGCAAGAATATGGAAGAACTGAAGCAATCCCATTGTATAATCCTTAAATTGGGTTTAGTTTTGAGTCCTTTTTGCACAGGAAATCTGGTTTCAACCTGTGCTTTATCGGATTGGGGTAGCATGGACTATGCTTGCTTGATTTTCGACCAGTTGGACAGCCCCAATTCGTTCGAATTCAACACAATGATCAGAGGCCATATCAAAGATATGAACCTAGAAGAAGCTATAACGTTCTACGGGCAAATGCTTCAGATGGGAATTAAGCCAAACAACTTCACTTATCCATCAATTCTCAAAGGATGCGCTTATCTACACAGACTCAAAGAAGGAATGCAGTTTCATGGGCATGTTTTCAAGATTGGAGTTCAACATGATGTTTTTGTGCAGAACAGTTTGATAAGTATGTATGGAAAGTGCGGTGAATTAAAGAATTCTTATTCGGTTTTTGAACAAATGGCTGATTTTGACAAGAGTTTGGCTTCTTGGAGTGCACTTATTGCAGCTCATGCTAGTAAAGAAATGTGGAGTGAGTGCCTTAGTCTTTTTAAGGAGTTGACTAGTCAAAAATGTTGGAGGGCTGAAGAGAGTGTGTTAGTTAGTGTTCTATCTTCATGTACCAATTTGGGTGCATTAGATTTGGGAAGATCTACTCATGGGTTCTTGATAAAGAACTTAAGTGGACTTAATGTCATTATGGAGACTTCTTTGCTAGATATGTACCTCAAATGTGGATCTTTAACAAAAGGGTTGTCCATTTTCGAAAAAATGAAGGTCAAGAACCAATGGTCTTATAGTGTCGTGATTTCAGGTTTGGCATTCCACGGTTGTGGCAGGGAAGCTCTGAGGGTATTTTCGGAAATGCTTGAACAAGGATTCGAACCAGATGAAGTTGTTTACGTGGGTGTGTTAACTGCCTGTAGTCATGCAGGCCTAGTTGATGAAGGTCTTCAACTTTTCGAGAAGATGAAAGATGAACACCAGATTAAGCCTACAATTCATCATTATGGGTGTTTGGTGGATCTTTTGGGTAAAGCGGGAAAGGTCAGAGAAGCTTTTGAGCTCGTAAAGAGCATGCCAATGGAAGCAAACAATGTTTTATTGTACAGTCTACTTGGTGCTTGTAGGGTTCACCAAGATGTGGAATTGGCGGAAAAAGTTGCGGAAAAGCTACTACAATTGAACCCACAATCTACAAGTGCTTATGTGATGCTATCGAACATGTATGCAAAAGCTCGAAGATGGGAGCACGTGGGTTTGACTCGCGGAGAAATGGCTCAAAAGGGGTTGACCAAAAGCCCTGGTTTTAGCTTCATTCAGGTAAAAAGAAAGGTTTACAAGTTTGTATCGAACGACTTAACGTGGCCTCAGAGCGAAGGCATACCTGATATGGTGCAGCAGATGGAGTGGCAGCTGAAGTTTGAAGGGTATTATCCAGAAATGTCGGAAGTGCTGTTTGATGTCGATGAAGAAGAGAAGAGGGAGAGGCTGAGTAGACACAGTCAGAAGTTGGCCATTGCTTTTGGGCTGATTCATACTTCACAGGGTTCACCAATTAGAATAGTTAGAAGCATGAGAATGTGCAAGGACTGTCACACTTATACCAAAATGATTTCATCAATCTACAGAAGAAGAATTACTGTTAGGGATAGAAATAGGTTCCACCATTTTGAAGATGGGGCTTGCTCTTGTAAAGATTATTGGTAATTTATTCAATTTTATTTGCCCATTAAGTCGTATTTGTAGTTATTGTAATTTTTTCCTGGTAAGTTAACTATATGCATGTCAACTGTAAGTAGTTTGTTTGACGTTAAGGGTGCGTTTAGTACGCAGACCAGACTGGACGGGCAAGAGTGATGTAGGCGGGTGAAAAAATTGTGGAAGGTTTTAGGTTCTAATTTGACAGGGGCAGTTTAGCAACTTAGACTCCAATCTCCCAAAGTTTTGTTCCACATATTTTGGTGGGACAAAAGGACTGCAATTTTTCCCACCCAGTCCCTGTATGATTGTCACACCAAACATGGGCCAACAAGATTTTGTTCTGTCATGTTATCTCGTGTACTAAACGCACCCTAAAAGTCAAAATATGAAACTGAAAGTAGTCAGCCCGCGTGAGGGGGTGTTTCTTTTTATTGTTCTCTACTTATTTATTACAAGAGGCATTTCAATGATTCCCAAGAGATTTAAAGAAAAAAATGAGGTGCAAAGATGTGAGCAAGAAACACTTGGAAGAGGTGAAAAAATGTAAAATAGTTGTAAGAATAGAATAAAGAAACACAGTTCCATTTTCAAATCTGCTCTGGATATGCAAAGTTCATCACTCACCTAGTTTATATATGTGTTACAATACTTAAAGAAAAATACAACAATAAAACCTATTTATTGATTTTAAAGAGATCATCCTATCTTACTCTCCAAACAATATGAATCACGCTTACCATCTAAATACGGTAATTATGGCACATGGATTAAATAACAAATGTCAGTTCACGCAATCCGAACTGAAGAAATACCTGACGTAATTTGATTGGTTCGAGGATCAGCAGTCTCTATAGAAACACCACGAGGATCTTCTTTTACCAGCAAGGCTAATACGTTGTGTGAACTCCATGCTTTAGCCAGATTGTTGCCCGAATCTCCTAATGTAACTGCAAATACAGCATCAAACCCTCCTGCTCCAGGAACTCCCGCCAACAGGACTCCAGGCACGTTCATGGTAGCATCCAAAAGTTGAGTTTGTGATTCAGGTTCTATCTGCAAATTGCATACCATGAAACAAAGTGAATCATGAAAAAACAACGTGCAGGTCACAGGTTCAAGTCTCCTCAGGGCCACTTGGGATTTTCCTAGCTGTTATCTTCAGGGCCCCATGGAATTAGTCGAAGTGAGCGGTTTAAAAAAAATTAAACATACATAGTGCAGATGCTTAATATATCGCAAAAGTGTGTGTGAAGATGATACAGAATGAACAGAATTGGGAAAAATTGGGGTAATCGGCTATTGGGATTATAAACAAGGAAAAGGAATTACAAGTAAAAGGAATGAACAAACTCACTATCCAAAAGGATCCCAGGGAGAGAGTCCCTTCTCTAAAACTTAGAGCCAAAGCAAAGTGGTTATTTTCTGCATGCCCCTCATGGAGGAAAGCAATGCTTATTTAAACTAACAGAAAGCATAACAAACTCTTAGACTCTTAGTGGGCCTTGGACCTCCTGGAATATACTTTCCACACATTGGGCCTTTGCAAACTAGTTGGGTCAAGACTAGGCATGTTCCTGGAATATACTTTCCACTTTTTATGAGTCATTTTTGGCAAAATTGTGTGTGAAGATGTGCAATTGAAGAGAGAAATTTACAGGGATTCCAGCAGCCTGCCCCATTTGCCGCATGTGACACCTGATGTTAAGTATCGCTTCTCGAGCTCCAAACAATGCTTTGACGATTTCTAGGCTGATTGCTTCACTGGCTTGCTCCATCCACTGTTATACAGCAGGGGCTTGTGAATCGAAAAAAATGAAGAAACATTACAGTCGTTCGCATTAATTTATGAATTACCTTCTCTGATTGATTCATGCTGCAGCTGTAGATGACACCTTTATATGTTTCCCAATGTTCTTCTGCCAATTTGCTCAATAAATTCAATTGTGCTTCTAGTGTTGTGTTCGCCTCAGATAACTTCTTCCATGTGTCCAGAGACTTTTGGGGGTCAGATTTTTGCCACTTTTTGACAGCACCAACCATCGATGGAGTGGATGATCCTCCAGTACCTGGCTCGCCTAGTAACTATAAATGCAGTAGGGTCATTAAGGTCTGTAAGATAAAACTGAGCAAATCGCTAAATGACTAGAGTTTCGGAATCACACGGCCATAATTTGACTTGAATTAATACACGCTACAGTGAGGTTTTAAAAAGCCCCCAACAACAGATACTTCTATTCAAGAAAATCAGAAAAGGAGGTTTTAGAAGTTAGAACATGTTCCATAATACAACTATTGTTAACTTTTCCAGAATTCGCATGATAAAGCTGTTCTCTGTTATTCAACTTCTACAGGAAATCTAAGTTCAGGAAGTTTCAATTTAAGGCACTCGTTATTTTGCAGGAGGATGATTAAGAATTATCTGTAAGAAGCAATATAGATAAACTGCAAAGCCCACAAGTTTAATGCTGTTTAAATGTTATGAATGTTTATAAGCATGAAACGATCTTCAAGTAGGGAATCCAACAGAAATAAATCAGCCATTTACCAGATTCATTAATGGTGGCAAGGAAAATTTGGTTCTCTCATGATCCCACTTGCGCTTTAAGACCTCACCAATAACTTCTTCTAGTGGCATGAATCTGATTGCGTCCTGCAACCCAGAAAGATCACGTAAGACAACATTCTGATTTTGGAAACCAAAGAAAACATATTTTTTAGTAAATTCAGTTACATATAATGTCTTTTGATTTTCACGCATATAAAGAATATGTATCATAAGGGTGAACATTAAATCAAGGTGCAGGGATGAGTTTGTTGAACAGTAAAACTCGATGATGGTAGGAAGATAAAGACGGATTAATTGAGCTTGAGAGAGAGAGAGAACCTGAACAGAGGAAATAACTTCTGGTGAAAACCGTACATAACGATGGCTTCCATAAACAGCTGAACTGACGTCAAAGCCACTGCCAACTTTTCCTTGTGCCATGCAATGAGCCGTTTGGGCTATAATATGCACCACGTCTAAATGTTCTTGATGTTGGGCCCCACTATAAGATGAGAGATTGACAACCCCAAAGTAATTAAGTAAGGCAGCAACCACTGCCGTTGTCATAGCTGCAGAAGAACCCAAACCAGTTTTTGCAACTTCAGGCTTGGAATTTCCTATTTCTCCGTTTGACTGTTCAGAGTTGAAGGTAATCGAAGTAAAGGGTGGGAGTGATGCCAATGATTCAGGGGTTAAGGGGAGCCCACGTGCTTCAATCTGTATAGTAAGCGGGGATAAAACAAGATTTAACAGCAATACTAGATGTCCTATTGGTCATAGAAATATAATTCATCGAATAATTTGCTTAAATAGCAATACTCTAAAAACTGTGTTCTGACTTGGTAGCTAATGCAAGTGCCAATTTTCGTCTTGCTTAATGAATAACACTATAATCTCAATGGTGAAATAGACATAAAATTCTTTATAGAACCGTAGTAAACCATTCTTGGATATTGCATAGCAACGGACAAATTCAGAAGAGAAAATACGTTGAATGAAAAAAGGGCGATAGGCTCCAAAAATATAAATACGTCATATTTGCGGATTTCAGGTATATTGTGAAAGAGGAAGAGCACCTGATTCCGGTAGGAATAGAAGTCATTGCTGCCTAAGATTGTAATATCAAGACCTGCTCAACTAATTGCATATTAGACATTGAACAGTAAGAAAAAAAGTTCCCTCAGTATACAAGAAAGACACAGTTAAACCATCAATAGTTACCATGCAAAAGCAGTTTCTGCAGTACATCCTTCTTGGCATCATCAAATGTTGCATATGCTGCCGCAACAGCATATTGCACTGCATATTCCACAAAATGGTTTCTCGATTCACTGAGAAATACAGCCCAAAAGTTGTTCATAATGCATTAGAGCATGCAATAAGATTGAGCTTCCAAAAATAAAACAGTGAGAATGATAATTAATTAATGAAGTAGGAATTTAGGATTCTAGAGAGAGGAAAGAGAATCTAATGCAATAAAGACATAAGAAACCATACAGGATAACCCAAGGGAAGCAAGTAGACCTGAATCAACAGAAAGCCAAAATTCCTAATACATAGTGCACACACACTGAAAAATAGAGCACCCGGAAAAACACATCATGCTACAGTTTAGGTATTGATGGAAGATACTTGCCTCGAAGTGCACTGAAGAATAAAATGCTTTAGTGACATTTTGTACATAGTTTCTCGGGCCATCTGAGGAGAAGTCAACTTCAGATCCGTCCACGACTGAAAGAGTGAAAGGTGACAAAAGGAGGATAAGTACTGAATGAATCAGACACTAGATAAACCAATCTTGGGTTTAGAACCTAAGGTGAAGATGTAAGAAGCAATCATGGTTATATAATTTATATACATCTCCATATTGGTCTTGTGAATAAGTGAAAATCACACATGGAGTTGTTAAAACTAAATACATAAACGGTAGAAGAAAATAAACAATTTGTGATTTGGTTTTGCTAATTCCTTAAGCAATTAGCGTCCAATTCTCAATTTGCTGACCAGAAAGTAAAAGAAAATTCACCACATCAGCCATTAGCATTGGTTGGCTCTGACACACTGAAGTATACAGCCAGAATAGTGAGTTTCTTAATGTTTGACATATGAGAATAATTGTTAATAATAGATTGAATTGAATAGATGGGAAAGAAAAAATTTGTACTTCCAACTAGATGAGAAGTCAGAATCTTCTTTGCATAAGAAGAACTAAAGTCCAAGGGAAAAACATACGCACCCAAGCCCAACTGTCTGGTCTAAGCTCATCATAAAGTGGCTTAATAATTGCATAGAAACGAGCATTTGTGCTTAGTACAATCCCGGCATTAGGCCTCTCTAAAACCAGGTAACCTCCTGTGATCAGAACCTTCCCAGGAGCAGACGCAATCCTAAAAAGAAGAACCAAATCAGTTCCACAACGTATTACACTAAGGGGGCGTTTGGTTCCCAGAATGGAATTTGATGGAATTGGAATCCATCGAATGGAATTTGACCTTGAAGGAATTGGAATGGAATTTGACCAAGCGTTTGATTGGTAGGAATTCAATTCCTTCTTCACTTAAGCCAAGGAATGATGGATTCCTTAAATTGGGGAATTCAATGGAATTCAAGAGATTCCATCAAGTTCATTCTGTCATTCTGTGAACCAAACATCATCAGGGAGTTTGGTCAAAGGAATTTGTCATTCCAATTCCATCAAATTCCTTTGAACTCCACGAACCAAACAGCCCATAAGAGTTCTACTTGGTTCTTCTGTAGTAAGATATTGTTTCGTGAGTGACATATGCCACAACCATCAGTCCGTTCATTTTCCCCGTTCATACAAAAAATATTTCCATATCTTTGATTGATGTAAAGATGCTTGACTTTACAGGCATTAAGTATAGACAATTTTATTAATAAACAAAAAATTTAAAATTTCAATATAATTTGGGGAAAATGTCAATTTTGGGCTCTAGGATTAACCTATGTGATCACAAAGGTTAAAATGAATCATAAGCTTGGTATAGTGCATTGCTAAAGTTAACAACTTTGAGTATAGGTGGAAGACTTACACTGCCATTTCCTCTTGAATGTTGTCAATTGAGGCTGTCACAAGTGAGATTTAAATCAGATAAAGGGAAATCATAGATGATAACTTCAACACACACACACAAAAAAAAACTCAACAAAGAGGATCATTCTACTCAAACCACAATCTTATCCTAGCATAGCATGATCACTTTCTTAAAGATTCCAAAGAGGGCAATTAAAACTTAGAAACACCAAATACAGATTTAGAATTTGTTCCTAGCATAACAAAATTAATTTAACTTGTGGTACTTGTTCTCAATTAGTTCAAGCGATTTGTTATTTTTTTCCTAAATAGTGCAAAGTTGGAATCAGATTTTTAATGCAGAAGTGGCGTTTGAAGCTATGTAAACTAATCTGGACCTTGAAATGGTTTAAAATCGATCAGAGAGTTGTTGAATCTTGTGATTAGTAGTAGCAGTGACAGTAGATGATATGTGGTTGGAGAGAGGGAGAGAGAGATTGGGGGTATTTTACCTAGAAAAGCAGGAGTTGGAAGAGTGAAGGTAGGTAGTTACTCTTGAAGCTCCGAAGGGATCTCCTCCTATGGCGGTCTTCTTTCTGGAGGCGAACGAACCAAGGGGGGCTACCCGTTAGTAGTTTAGTATATTCTCATGGTTCTAAATAACTTGTTAGGCCATCCAGCTGTCATATAAGCTTTACCACTCATCCACACTCATACCACTCTAAATAATTAGTTAAAAAAAAAAGAAAAAAAAGAAGAGAGAGATAGAGANATACGGATGGCACGCCTTACCGATGCGGTACCGGTTAGGCACGGCGGTGTTACCGCTGGTACCGCCCTATACCGAGTCGGCCGCAGATGGCCTTAGGGCTCGTTATAGCGTCGAGGCTTGGGTTCGCCGCTGTGTTAACTCCTATGGCTTTATATGAAGGCTTGGCTTGCATTATAACGCGTTATTTTGTAAGGTTTGTGATTACTTTTATTTATACTTGTGAGATAAATAATAACTATGTACGAGACTTAAATAAAGATTAAAAGAAACATTAAACTTAAATAGTTAAATACTCATTCTCATTCTCGTATATGGAGTGTTGAATACAAGAGATTTGATCCTGATTTTGCACTTTTGATATTATTTTTATAAGTTCTGTATATTTTGTATCAATGGTTACTCTTTCTTTTTTAGTTTTATTAGTTGATATGAGTTTAATTCGTTCTATGGTATTATTCAAAGCACTAACATACACAAGTACGAGTGTGTGTATGCCGCCTTAGGGCACACCTTGAAAAACGTCGTGGCATAACTCATAAGGCTTGATGTTTGACCTCGCCGCCACGCCACGCTTCGTGTCATTTAGAACCTTGGTTGTATCCTAATCCAATTCTCTTTCCATGACTTTAAACTTGGAAATTAAAACTTATTAGTGTTAAAGATTGCTTATTGAAACTTATTATTTGTTTATGGTTGATTGCTTATTAGTGTTAAAGATTGCTTATTGAAACTTATTATTTGTTTATGGTTGATTGCAACGTTAAATAAGCAATTTTGAGTGTTTGGATATAAGAAGTTTTTAAAGAAGTTAAAAGGTTTTAACCTTTTTAACCAACAATAAGCAAATAAACAGGTAAGCATAAGTTGTTCTAATAAACAATCTTAAACATCCATAAAGAGGGTGTTTAGGATTGTTTATTTAGGTAGCGTTTGGTAATGCAGACATAATTGGACAGGACTGGACATCACAGAATTGGATAGGACAAGAGGTGGTCGATAATGGCTATCGGTAGCGGACGTGGCCGGGACTAGTAGTGGTAAACATTAAAACAAATACCATATTAAAGTTTATATCAAACGAGTGTTAATTAACAATATATTAGTTTCTGCATTATTTCTATCCCATGTTGTTCCACTTATTTTGGTGGAATAAAAAAAAGTTTTTTTTTCTATGTTATCCCACCTTGTCCAGTTCCTGTCTCTGTCCCATGTCGCACCAAATGTGGGACAGTGAATTCATGTTCTCTCTCATGCTACACCAAACGTGAGACAGTGAGTTTAGTCCCGACATGTCCTGTCAAACGTACCAAACGCAGCCTTAGATCTTATTTTTTTTTTTCAAAAAAGAAAATAAGCTATCTCTATATGTTTGGATGGGATTTAAAAAAAATACTTATGACTTTTTAAAAAGCTAATAAATTATTTTTTAAAAGTTATTTCATTTTAACTTTTACAAAACAACTTATTACTTTTTAAAACCAAATGACCTTTTACCCTTGTTTTAATAACACTCTTTCCTCTCATATCTTCACTTTTACCTATTTTGGTCATATAAATAAGCAAATTCAAACATTTTTTTTATAAAACTTCTATTTTACACCATATAAGTTGATAAACGCTTTTACCAAAAACCATAAGTTGTTTTAGATAAATAATCCCAAAACACCCCTAAAACCTAAAAAATGTTATATAAGGGGTTTATGTGGCAAGTGTGTATAATATCATTTAGCATTCTGAAAAGTATAGAAACTTGGATAAATATTTACTGTTTGGAATGATATGATTAAATATTTGGATAAAATTTTGAAATAGGTAAGTTACCATATTTTTTTAAAACTTGTTAAATAAATCATTGGACTTTCTAAATCCTATTGATGCATTCTTATGGCTTATAAAACTTATTAATATGATAAAATAATGGAAAAACTAGAAAAACCTAACGGACTTTCATATTTTAGCATAAGCTGCTAGACATTTACCAGCGTAAAAATACATACGTTTATAAAATAAAACAAATATAATATCTTTCAAGACATACAAATGTTGTATCCAAAATATAAATACATCAAAAGTTATGCATAATTTACCAAAAGTTGAACAAAAATACACCACAAGGTGATGCTTTTATTTTCGTTTTGGCATTGTCTTTATAGGTCTCCCTCAGCTAGTTCAAAATTTCTTGGATGTGGCACATATAACTTCATTTCCAGTTATAAATTTCAACTAAGTGATCTAGGTGCTTCTTTGCAGCCTTGTCTTGTCATATTCACTAATACAAAAACACTTCTACACATGTTTGATCATTTCATCTATGTTATGAGTTCATGTGTGTGTTGAATTGTGTGTCCTTGCTCCTCTAGATGGCATATCGGGGGATGTTGAAGGATGCAAACAAAGAATCTTATATATTAAACATGTAACGTCCCATTTTCCAAAGTTATGTATTTAGCTAGTTTTGTTGAGTTAAGTTGACATTTTTGTTGGTTATGCTAATTTCAGGACTTTGGGGGCTGGGTTGTAAAATTCTAAAGTTCAAGGGTGTAGATGGCAGGTATATAAGAAGGTTAGAAACCCCTTTTCTCTTCCAATTTGCCTTAGACGATTTCTAGAGCAAGGAGAGAGGGCTTTGGGCGATTTTTGGAGAATTGAGTGCGAGGAAGGATTGCATTGAAGATCATCGTTGAGTAATCAAGTTTGTGTAGTCAATTTCATCAAAGGTATGTGTCCTAACTCTTTGATTAGTTTTGTATTAGAGATTGATTTAGGGTTTAGGGTTAATGGAGTTCTTGGGTTATTGAATAAATTTGTTAGCATTAAGAAACCAACAATTCTTGATGAAGATGAAGATGAGAGACTCTTATTGAATGTAAAATGCGGAAATTAAAGAACACTCAATTAATGGAAGTCGACTCTCAAAATACAAGGCATTCCCTATTTATAATTGACCTACACTAAGCCCAAATACAATGTAAACAAAAATTACAAAGTAAAAAGACTTTCATTTATAAAACTTCATATTATTAGCAAATGAAATTGCTAACAAAATTGATTACCAAATGGTGAGTTATGAAATGTTTTATGATACTAGTTTAATACTAGATGAATGGATTTGTTTACATACATCAAATAAGTCTAAAGTTGCAGAAATTGGGTTTTGGAGGTGAAAACCTCGGATTTTGGACGTAATCCGTAGAAGGGTCGAACAAATGCGATCCGCGGGTATAACCCGCCGATTGCACTTTTTATCCCGGTGAGTTTTCTGCGCGGTCTCGTTTGGGGTTTTCTGTAGGGGATTGTAAAAGAGGGTATTTGGTAAAGTTTGGTGCATTTTGGGCTAGTTTTGCTATGTAAACGCATAAGGGTCTGGTATGAATATTAGAACTCGTTTCTGGGTTAGTCCTTGATATGTTCTTGTATATTGTGTATGCTATAGGTGTTCAGAACTAGTTGTTGTGCATTGTTCAAGTGCTTATCATTACTAGCATCTCATCAAGTGAGTACCTAACCCGTGCTCTATATGGATTATGTGTGTATGACTATTGATGCATGTGTGGATATGTGTAATTCTGACATGTAAAAGGATATGATAGGACCCATGTTGGTGGTGACACCCCTTGGGGACTAATTACGGATTAAGAGGCATGGTACCAGCGTCAGTTACGATTCTCCTTGGTGTTAACACCGTTAAGAAGTATGAATTGTTTATGATACATGTTTAGAATTTGTGTATGTGTTATGGTTATGTATGCATGATTGGTATAGGGTGATAGGTGTGTGCTCACTAAGCTAACAGCTTACCCCGTTGTGGTTCTGTTATAGTGACATATAGTTTAGCGAAGGATAAGGGAAAAACTCTCGCTTGAAGCTCCAGATGGTTGATGTGCAACTCAGCATAATTTGGACTTTTGTTTTGAAACTAATAACTGGAAAGATTTGTACTTGCTATTTTGGGATTTTTACTAGTTAATTGTTAAAAGTTTGAAGAACATCAAGGTTTAGTAAAATTTTAAATTGTTTGATGTCGCTTCCGTTATATAAAGGTTACTTTCCGTTAAATATATGTTTTAAAATTCTTGGAACATTACAAAACATGTATTAGATTTGTGACCGGCGAGGATATTAAACCTGTAAGCAAGAAGATAGCATATTTCCTAGGACATTAAATATGGTAGGTTTTGATGCTCGAATTAGTAGACACAAAAAGTAGAAACCGAACCTGCTGGACTAAGGGCGGAGGAGGTGCGATGACAGCGATGGCCTGCGTTGCGCTGAGAGCGAAGAAGGTGACAAGGGGGACTGATGGTGTACAACATGAGGTGAAGGTGACGGTTAGGAGAAGAAACGACTTGCAGGTTGTAGTAATTAGGATTTAATTAGGTTTTTTCAATTTATATTTTTACGTGCTATATATATTAGGCTAGAATACTTTTCACCACAATATCCTTTGTATATTGAAGGGATATAAATACAAG